>OY755173.1:14536728-14775343 GCA_963576735.1 Bedellia somnulentella | reverse complement strand
AACTAAAACTAACGGTATTTTGAAATTAGATGAAAGAAATAAACAAAAAACATGTCTATTCGCTGCTGCAAAAAAATAATACAACTTACAACTAGGTTAACTAACATAAAAATATATGAGTCACAGAAAAGCAAAGTTAATACGCTACTAGCAACTAATACTACTTCTTATGCGAGTATTACTATATCTAAATGTTAATACTCGCCTCGCAGGTGTTCCGTCTAGACTCGTTCATAGGCCAGCAGACCCGGATGGTGGTGGTCGGAGATGCTCCTTAAGCTACGAGCAGGGAGTACCAAAAAATTACATTTATATGACTTAAACAAAAAAGGTTGTTAGGAAGATCTTATTTTTTCTGATTTCACTACATTTTGTGACTAAACTGATGTGTTCGAAGATCTGAAATAAAAATTTCAAAGTGGTCAAATAATAAAAGTTATTCAAAATGATCTTCCTAACAACCCGCTTACTACCCACTTTTGCTACATTTAGCCTTTTTTAACTAGTTAACCCGCTTTTGTTCCTGTATATAAACAATTAGTGACACTTTCCACGTTCACGCCAGGTGTCCTGCCTAGACGCGTTCACAGCCAACAAACCCGGCTGGTGGTAGTGGTAGATGCTCTCGACAGCTGCGAGCAAGAGAAGGTGCTGGCGCTGCTGAACGCGGTGCACGCGCTGTGCTCGGACCCCGGCAGCCCCTTCATACTGCTGTTGGCTATTGATCCCCATATTATTAGTAAGGTGAGGGACTTTTGTTCGCGAAGTCACTGAGAAGTTAATGCGTTTTCACACGTATCGGTTATGGACTTATAGGATGAATTGTGGTACTTTATTGTTGTCTTTTTCTCTTAAAACAAGCAAGCAATGGTAAATTTAATTTAATTGACGTTGAGTTGTCGTATTTTTGGATTTAAAACTTATGAAAAACAGTTGTAGCCAGTATGAGTGAAAGCTAAAAAATATGGTCAGATACTGCGCCCCATCCGATCTGACGCCAGCTATCCGGCAAGCGAAAAATGTGGAAAAAAGTAATGATGGGAGTTATGAACAGTCAATTGGAAATTTACGAATATTTTTTCTGTGACCATCTTGGTGATCTTTTATCAGCATATTATCCATTACGTCTAAAATAATATTTATTAGAAATGTTTACTGTATAAATAACTTTCACCGCTGTTTTTAATATAAAAAAGTATATATTCTCACCAAGTTTTTGATGATTTCATTAGAAAGAGGGACATTGAGTAAAATAATGTACTGGATTAAATGTTTAGGTTAGATAGCAAATAAATAATAATAAAAAATATATTCATTCAGTTTTCAAAAGTACATAAAATTCGTCTTAACCTCGTTTGTTATTTAAAGTACAAGAATATAATTTTTTCCTGTTTCTGAGCTAGGTAATTTACCTGTAAATATAATGGTAATGAATAAGACCTAAATAAAAAGAGACCTACGTTATTAAAAGTTTAGTAAGACTACTGGTTTTAATCAATAATTTCAATTGAATGACCCATCCGCTTGACTTTATTTAAATTATTTATTTTAATTTTCAACTACCATAATTGAGCTCTTCTATTGATGTGTTGTGTCTTTCACTCTTTCCTATCCTTTTTTCTAAATATTATTATGAATTTCACTGCCATGTCCTACTTTTCAAAACGTTCTTTCAATAACAACTGTGTGTACGCAGGTTGCTTGGATGGAGGTTAGTTAATGTGTTTTGATGGAAAACCCGTAGATGTATTATGTGACCTACCTTTCTAGATGTTGTCTATGTTTTTTGCATGGTCAATACAAAGTGTATAATGCTTTTTGGAGTTCTGTAATAACTAATCCTTATTCTTCTACTGCATGGTTGTGAGATGTTGTCATAAGTGTTTTACAAGTGGTTTTGATGTTATTATTTTATTTCAAACCTGACCCTTAGATTTTATTTGTGGTTTTTTGTTTGAGCAGCTGTTACTCTATTGTTCAGAAAAGCTATATAATTTATTGTGCGAATGCACCGTTTTATGCATGTGTGTCGTGAGATCTATCCTATTCCTCTAATAAATGTCTTACTATTAACAATATTTTTAAAATAACAAAAAATATAAGAGTAAATGTATTAAAAATATTCAAACAAAAATATATGAATTTATGTGATAAAAATATTCATAAATAAACCAGTCCTCAGCAATAACCTCCAAGTCCCAATAACAAAGTAGCGCATTGACTGGCATGTACCATAGGCAGTGGAGGTGAACAGCCGTCGAGCCTTCTCCGAGAGCAACATAGGAGGCTGGGACTACCTTCGAAATATGGTGCAACTGCCGTTCTATCTGCAGAATTCGGCGTTAAGAAGGGTGAAAGTGGCTCAGCAAGCCGCAGCTAGGAGACACCAGCAGCTGAATGCTGAAGACCTGTCTACGTCTTTGCAGAGATCTGTGAGTAGCCGAGTTTTGTGCTAATTTAAGTCAGCCGCTATTCTAGATTTTCATGATAAAATAATGATGCGATTATGGTACGTTACTTTGTCGGACGCAAAGCTAATGCAAGACATTGCAACAGTTTAATACGTTGCAATCAACGTAATTCTTACATTCCGCCTATTCAGCATTTTACTTATTAGTATTAAATTAAGACTTATTTTGTTTAGTTTTTTATTCATTTATGTTAGGACTGTATCGAGTACTCTTCATATAAATCCGTGAATAGTTTATTTTTAACCGACTTCAAAATAGTAGGAGGTTATCAATTCGTCGAGATATTTCTTTTTACCATGATACCAATTATATTATTGATGCAACCAAAACCCATTTTGGTCCTACTAGCCGGACTTAAACCAGTGTTCTATTAATGTATGAACTTTGAATTCATGAAACTCCTTATCCCAGGTATCCGCTCGCCGCCTATCCTCCGCATCCGAAGTGATGTCCAGCCAAGAGCGCATAAAACCGCCGACGAAAGAGACGGCACGAGTCCGTCGGCTCCGTCCGTCGGACTCGGTCGCGTCGTCCGTCGCATCCGGGCTGCACCGCGCAGGCGCGCCCGCCACCGGCGCCGCCGACCTTGGACGGGTCTTGCTCACTGATGATTACTTTAGTGATGTCAATCCGAGGAGTATGCGGCGGTTGATGAACGTACTGTATGTCACTGGTATGTATGCTCCGAAAGCCATTGTTTCTACACATTGACAGCTGTCACGTCCTTATGTCCAAGTAATAAGAACTAGTTTTGCTGGCAACTGCCCTGCTTATAAAAAAAAACTTCCACGCCCATATGTTTTTAATACACCCCGTAAAGTTCTAATAAAATACGAACTATAAAACTACTTTTTCCCCCACAGGTCGACTGATGAAAGCGTTCCAAATCGAGTTCAACTGGTACCAGCTGGCATCCTGGGTGAACCTGACGGAGCAGTGGCCGTTCCGCACCTCCTGGATCATCTACCACCACGAGACCTACGAGGAGCATATCGACGATTCCACCTCGCTGAAACACCTCTTTGAGAAGTAATACTTGTTTGTTGATATTTGTGTTTTATTATTTAATTGTGCTTTATTAAAATATTGTCCTGATGGAGCAGTGTTCTGCACCTCCTGGATCATCTACCACCACGAGACCTACGAGGAGCATATCGACGATTCCACCTCACTGAAACATCTTTTTGAGAAGTAAGAATTAAAGATTTGTTGATGTCATGAATGTTACAATTAATGATTGTAAATGAAGCCCGAAATGTTTGCCAGGACAAAGGTGTGATCAGTAAAATCTGCCTATCCAAATAAGTACTAATGGCGTGAGTATACTTATGTGCATGTATGTATATTATGTGACAAGTTCTTGCGGTTGGATTTACGTATATTACTACTTAGTCATGCTATACTAAAAATCGATTTCGCCAACCATTTGTATTAATTTCAGAGTAAGACCCCTAATGGGAGGTCTCCGTGAAGCGGGTTCCCTCATGGAGCTGGACCGAGACGAGCGCAAGTTGGAAGTTTTCCTCAGCTTCCATCGGTCTACCCTCACGGCTGCTGACCTCAAGATATTCCTGCCCTTCACCATTAACTTGGATCCTTATATCAAAAAAGTTATAAAAGGTATTTAAAAGTGGAAGATGAGTTAATGCAACGATTTTGTGGTTTCAGTATTGATATGCATATTATTGACGCTGTTGGTCAATTAAAACAATGGTTGCCAAAAATTTTGGGTTTCAAAATTTTCTAGAGAGAAATCTGGTTTTTGATCAAAGAAAAACTTTACGCGTAAACTTAAATTCAGGCAAAACATTTTCAGTTAAAATTATTAATGAAATGAATTATGAATTAAAGCATTTTCTTACTATTTTAAAGCTAACTTAGACCTGTTTTTTATAACATAGAATTCGGACAGCCATCATTTTGGACATGAAGTTACAGAAGTTTGACATTTTTTTTATTAGAAGATATTAGATGATGGTAATATTTTCGTTTTTCGTTTTCTAAGAAAATAAGCCAGGATTTAATTAAATTTGTCCTTTAATGTTTCTCATTTGAGTGGACCAAAATAATCATATGATTTAATTAATAACTGTTAGGAAGATGCGAATAAATCGAAGTGGATTAGCAGTACAGAATCTCTTAAATACTAATCCAAATACATTTTGTTTTTTTTTTGTTTTCACACTTATCACTTTAACTAAGATTTATATTATTTCATTAACAGAAGAATTACTGCAGTCAGGCGTAGAGGAAGAACCTAATGGTCAACCGGCTGGTTTTGTTCCTTGGGGAACTCCACTGAACGCTCGCACACCGCAAACTAAACTCTTCCATCGGAAACAGGTGAGGATTTCTATTTAACATCCACATTGATTTAACATTTTACTCATATTTATCGCCGAGGAAGTGGATATATTTTCGTGCATACTGAAAGAATTCACTAATACATCACATAGATACATACATACATACATATACTCACGGCTTTAAATCCCTAGAAGGAAAAGAGCTAAGGAATTAGAAATTTCTCAGCCACTTTTGGAAAGTTGAGTAGTGAAAAGATGGTAAAATAAAGGTTGTTGGTGATGGGTCTCCAACCGCATCGCCCAATGTTCCCTTCAGAAAGCCCAATCCGGTTAGTCGCCTCATACGTACACCCACCGGAATTCTAAGCCGGCACTACACAGCATATATCACACAGATATTTATGTTATTTTAAAAATGTATTGATTAGATGTCAACACAATGTTATTATTAGTTCTAAATAGTATAATTAGTTGGTAAGTAAAAGTAATCGCATGAGTGTTTTTAAGTTAAATAAATAAATAAATGATTGCATGAGACGGTGAAGATTGTTGTGCGTCTCCTGAAAGAAAGGAAGTGAAGGAGAATGTGTACAAAACTTCTACCATGGATTTTGAGAGAGAGGAAAGTATGGTAAACCATGTTATTTTTGGTACCTTTATGACTATTGTAATATTAACAGTCTAGGCTAAACAATAGAAAATAATAAAATCAAATAAATTTGTTTTCCTACCAAACTAGTATTTTACAATTTTGCGTAATTTCAGCGTCAATCATCTATCAATTCTACAATGCAACCAAACCAGGTGTCGCCGCCAGTATGGGTCGGTTGGACCAACAACGGTTCCGGGTTCATTTCTCAGTCGGTCCCGTCAGCTCAATACCAGCCGCCTATGCAATACCAACCGCCCCCGCAACAGAGTAACCCTCTGAAAGTGATCAGAGCTACTTTCCCAACATTGGTAAGGATACATTTTTTTAATGATGGTTGGGTTGTGTTTGCCGTCATTTGGCAATCCTTCGGGAGAGTAGTAAAAGGCTTGATCTACGCTCAGTTACAAGTCTGATTTATTTAATAAAATGCCTAGCTTATATACTAACCCTAAACGTGATCTGTATTAAATGATTTTATCTTGTTATGTATTCTATATGTTGTACTTTTGTAGGATGTATTGGTTTTTGTAGAATGTTTAATTATTTTTTTTTACCTATTTTAATTTAAAAACATATTCCAATATTAAAAAATGTAAAGACTGATGTTGTAAGCTCAGAAGAGCAAAATGTGTATGGCACCATTAATAATACGATGAAACAACCTTGTAACCCGCATTTACAACGAATGAAGGATTATGATTATGATTGGTTTATATTTAACTTTTATCTAATGAATGTGTCGTAAAAATAGATACGGCACAGTGTGATTTCTATTAGGTCTTATGAAATGATACATGATGCTTACTGTGAAAATAGTCAAACATAAATTTTGCCTTCAATTGATAAAATTTACAACTTTGGAATTCTTGATACTGATTTGTGAAATGTATGAAAAAGTACTTCATCTTTCAATGATAGCTAATTTCGCCCCTGAATTACTAAACGATTGCGATAGATAGAAAAAGCGCGACTCAGTTAAACAGGAAATTTATGTTAACTCTAACATATACCCCGGCCCGACAGACTTTGTACTGTCAAATTTGCTTATGACAAAATTTTAGGCGGTTTTTCCGGAACTCTTAGTTCAATCAGCCGTAAATATTTTATTGGTCAAACTTTTCTGGGACGAACCGTATCCTATGTCACAATTCGGGTCATTATCTTGCATTCTGCCAAATTTCATTTATATACATTACGTACTTGATGAACTTTCACATTATAATATTAATGGGATTTAAGTCGTAACAACAATATTCAATCAGATTTTGTAAGAGTTCAGAAATAGCCCAACTGCTACAAGCAGTTCAAATAAGGTCACACGTATTGTATTCATGAACCAGTTAGTTAGTAAAAAGCTTTTTTTTCTCTCCTTTATTTATCTTTTATTTATTAGTAGTAAAAAGCTACGCGGCCCTGACAGTAAAATAGGTGATTTTCTTATTCCGGCGACAGCGTTGTTTATCTAATTTACTCGATACGCGTGACCTAGGTTTGCTTGTTTGGCTCAAAAGGTTTGGAAATCGGGGCCGTAACCGGACCATTACAAAAAAAGCAAAATTCAAAAATATGTTTTTTATGTATAGTGTATTTTATGTGTAGTGTCGGCTTAGAATAGCACTACCCCATTTCTTCCGGTGGGTGTACGTAAGAGGCGACTAACGGTATTGGGGCTTGTTCGTGTTTTCTCTGCTACCAACAATGTTCATTTAGAACATTGTAATTAAAATAATATAACCAAGGGGACTCACCTGCAGTTGGAAGGTGAGTTGTTCAGTCCTTAGTTCTTCCAAGTGGTTTGCTGGCTATTTTCAATATTTTGTGGAGATCTGAATGCATTCAGTCTTGATCAACAATACGATTCCCTGGCCAAGGGATATCGTTTCTAGAGAATCCTTTCTCTGTTTTCTTTCGTATTTTACTAATATCTTCGACAGCTGTTTGTCGGGTCCAATGCTCTCAAAGCACATCAAAGGTTTTTGTTTCCAGTGCGATCTATCACTATTATACTATCATATATAGAGTTATCACTTTGCTATCGTCCACAATTTCACCGAATCACAGTATAAAACAATCTATACTAATATTATAAAGCTGAAGAGTTTGTTTGTTTGAACGCTAGGATCTCAGGAACTACTTAATAAAATTGAAAAATTCTTTTTGTGTTGGATAGTCCATTTATTGAGGAAGGTTTTAGGCTATATATAATCACGCTGCGACCAACAGGAGCAAACTATCAGCGAATAATGTTGCAAAAACGGGGATAATTATTCATACTAAGGCTTCCGTTGTGTGCGCTGCGTAAACGGTTTAAGTTACCCAATAAAAATGTATTAAAGAATTATTTCTCTTTAAATGATCTAAAAAAATGCCCGCGACAGTATATGTCTAACTTTTAATTTTCACTTACAATAACCATTTTTATGGTGAATAAATTTGGTCGAATTTAATGCATAATTGCCATAATGTTTTATCAACATAATATTAATCTTTATCCAAATAAATATGCTGTTGATTGAGAGTATTTAATTGAGAACTAAATTGTCCTTGACATCACTTAATTTAAATAAACATCTTAGAAGATAATACAATTTTAAAATTATTCCGTAACAAAATTTACACGCGTGCATGAAGCGCAAGACAAGACGCTGCGCTGGCCGGCGAGAGAGGTCACCTGCGCGAGAAGCTTATGTTTAAGCCTAATCCTATTAATATTATAAATGAGAAAGTTTAGATGTTTGTGTGTTTGTAGCTAAATGAAGACTAATTCACAGAACGCATTTAAAATAAAATTTACAGGATGCCAGATAATGATCTAATTAACACAATAGGACACTTTTTATCTAAGGGCCAGTTTTTTGATCCGTAGTTAAAAATATAACCATTTGTTACATTGACTATAGTTAAATGACTAACCAGTAGTTAAATCGTAAATCCATTTTTGATATCTTTTTTAACTATAGTCAAACTTAACAATTGGTCAATTTGTTGCCTGTGCAATGAACAATGACCAGTGATGTATAAGATAGCATATACAAAGTATCTGAAATGCAAGATGATAAATCAAGGGATTTATAGCCGTGAGTATATGTATGTATGTATGTAACTGAGAGTGTGCGTTTTAGGATCATTCCCAATTTCAGTAACAATGCAGAGTACTGCTTCCTTCGATAGGCGGTAACGATGACAAAAATCTACATCATCCCAGGTTTCTAACGGCGGATGGCGTGGCCTAAATATTTTTAACCTTCTCATCAACACACATTGTAATATAATATCATTGTCTTCTTCTTCTGACGAACTTTCGACATCAAAGTATCTACAGATCCACAAACTTTTCTTGGCCGACGGCCACTACTGGTACTACTGTCTTCGTTTTGAAATTTCAGCCTGTCATTGTCTGTTAACTCTCAACTAAATAAAACTTATAGGGTGACCTACGTATATAAAATTAGTCTGTATGATTTAAAATTATTCCTCTTATAATGGTTATTTTATTCACTGGCAATACTAATATCGATGACAGCGACGCCTTTACCGGCCAAGAAAAGTTTGTGGATCTGTAACTATGTTCAAATTCATCTCAAATGTCTGACAAACAGCTGCTATTATACAAATAACCAGCGGCCATCTTGTTTAACCCTCCAATCTTGAGTAGTTAACTTTTTTAACTAATGGTTCGATATTTGACCATTAGTTACTCTAACCACGGGTCAAAAAATGTATTTTGCTGACATTTAACTAATAGTTACGATATTTAACAAATTGTTGAGTTAACCACGGATCAAAAAACTGGCCCTAAGAAAAATTAAGAGATCAATAAATTTTCTTAAAAAATGGTTAAATAGACTGACTAAGAATCAATGCTCAGCCGAAACTACTATACTTATAAACTTAAAATATATAAAGTGAAAAAATTGTGAGGACACTATGAAAAACACCTTTTTTCTCATCGCATGACAGAGACCCTCAACAGGTCAGTTAAATATTTCAGTTTGTCGACGTGAAAGTCTACACTTTTGACAGTACGAAGTCTGTGGGGTCAGCTAGTCAAATATATACTGCTTCTATTTGTATCACAATACTCAAAATTATACAAATCAATTACAATTTTCAATACGCCAATTCAATTCAAAAATCCAAAAAGCAAGAGAGTTATTTTTATCTCAACTTAACTGGCAATCAAAATCAAATCTACCAATCGCAGACTAAATAAAATATGCCAAAGCCGCGAGTACATGTTTGGCGCGAACAGGGCTATTAAGGGATTTTTGGGCGATGAGGTTGGAGACACATCACCAACAACCTTTATTTTACCATCTTCTCCCCACTCAACTTTCCAAAAGTGGCTGAGGAACTTCTAGTTCCCTAGCTCTGGCTACCCCTTCTAAGGATTTACAGCCGTGAGCATATGTATGTATGTAAAATGTGTTTTAACATTTTATGAACCTCATACATAAAAAAATTATTTACTTTTTGTAGAGAGCATATGCAACAGAAACTCCTTAAACACATATTTTTTCACATATTCAAAAGTTTTTATGTATCGTCAGTACAACATATTATATTTCCTAGAACGACGTATCCAGCATCCGTCTCTCCACTCTCAAACTTCTTATACTCACATTTTTTTTATTTACATATTCAAAAATTTTCACGTATCGTCAGTACAACACAAACTTATTCCCAGAGCGACGTATCCAGCATCCGCCTGTCCACTCTGAGCGTGTCCCGCGTGTGCGGCGTGGTGTCGGAGGCGCTGGGCGCGGGCGGCACGGCGGCGGCGGCGGGACTGGAGCGCCAGCGGGTGGGCGGCGCCGTGCTCGCCAGTTGTCGGCTGGAGGACCTCAAACCGGTACGTGGGGTACATAAACTGGATATAATAATAATAATCGCAGTCGAGGGTATTTCTAGTGAATGTCACTATCCCTCATGACGAGGGTCTCGTGAAAGCCGAAACCGAGAAGCGTCGGAAATATCTCGATCTGGCTAGCGATATCACCGACACTTGGGGTGTGACTTCGACAGAAATAATCCCAATTGTTTTGTCCGCGAACGGGTTAATTCCAACCAGCCTCGCGACCAACTTAAGGGCGGTTGGATTTCTGTGGCGTGTCGGTTCCAGCACAAATGCAGAAAGCGTTGCTGCTTGATACGGCTCCCATCGTCCGACTCCCTGACCCCGACCGACTGTGCTCTTGTCAGGGAGTACCGCCTCTCCCATTTAAAATTCTTTATTTTCATTTTCGGCCATGGGAGAGGCGAGAAACTAAAATGTTTTCCGAGATAATAATAATAAAAGCATTTATTTGTCTTTCTTCAACACATGACATGAAATAAACAATAAAAAATTATAAAAGACAAAATGGTCCAGAGCTCGTTGTATCCGCATCAAGCAGATAGCTTCGATTTTCAGCTCTGGCCAAGAACTATACTGGATATAACTAGATAAAGCGGAAACCAAATGTAGTTTGGTACAAAAAACGAATCGCCAAAATAAATTGTCCCCACACTCTGATTGGTTAATTCATACATGTTGGTCATACATTTACAAGTTAGTGGCAATTAGTGGAGGTTAATATAACGTAAAGCTGAAAAACAAAGCGCGGGGTTTGCTCGCAACGAATAGCTTGCGCTTAATAAACACGCAAATGCAGCTATAGTTACAACACGGCACGCAGAACGCACTCTCGCGATTTAGCTCGCGAAACTGGACAGCGTCTCCCCGCGGCCGTTGCCACGAAGCTACTGTACTGCCAACGAAACGCTACTTTGCGCGGCCGAGACTTGGCGCGTGATTCGTGCTTTGTATTTTAGCGTCGCTCTCTCAACGGTGCAGCCTGTCGCGTGAGAGGGAGCGAGCGAGAAGCTGCATAGCTGCATGTTTCACTTTTATAAATTTGCTAGCTAACGCTCCTCTCGCTGTCTGACCGGAAATTCAGAATGCAAAGTTTTATTAAAGTAATGCTGATTATAAAACCATTTTGAGACACTAGGTTTTTAACAATATTTTCTTAAAATTCAATCAAATAAAGCTATGCTGACCTGTACTTTACCAAAAAACTGTAACTGTATTTGACCTTTAATGTTTTTTTTTTATTTGGTCTACAAACTGGATTATATTATAACTTAAGAATAAAGAAAATGATAATCCTACTAAGAGTAGACACAGTATGCCTTCATGAACTGGAATTAAGTGAACTACAATTTTGTTAATCTAATTCTAATTGTAAAAGTAACCTAAAAACTTAACTTATTTATAAATAACTTATTTATGAATCTAAAACTATTTTTTTGACTGAGGTCACAGAATCATGAAATATATCAGCGGAAATCATGAAATATATGTTATTTTACAGACATTAGTTCTTGCAGTTTATCAATAAAATATCGAAAATCATAGGTTTGTTTAGTGTTATATTATAATAATTTAATCTGAGATCACAAATTCGTGAAATGTTTTGCGTTAGTGAACAGATATAAATGAAATCCTACTAAGAGTAGACACAGTATGCCTTCATGAACTGGAATTAAGTGAACTACAATTTTGTTAATCTAATTCTAATTGTAAAAGTAACCTAAAAACTTAACTTATTTATAAATAACTTATTTATGAATCTAAAACTATTTTTTTGACTGAGGTCACAGAATCATGAAATATATCAGCGGAAATCATGAAATATATGTTATTTTACAGACATTAGTTCTTGCAGTTTATCAATAAAATATCGAAAATCATAGGTTTGTTTAGTGTTATATTATAATAATTTAATCTGAGATCACAAATTCGTGAAATGTTTTGCGTTAGTGAACAGATATAAATGAAATCCTACTAAGAGTAGACACAGTATGCCTTCATGAACTGGAATTAAGTGAACTACAATTTTGTTAATCTAATTCTAATTGTAAAAGTAACCTAAAAACTTAACTTATTTATAAATAACTTATTTATGAATCTAAAACTATTTTTTTGACTGAGGTCACAGAATCATGAAATATATCAGCGGAAATCATGAAATATATGTTATTTTACAGACATTAGTTCTTGCAGTTTATCAATAAAATATCGAAAATCATAGGTTTGTTTAGTGTTATATTATAATAATTTAATCTGAGATCACAAATTCGTGAAATGTTTTGCAACCAGCAATTTTTTTTTAATAATTTCACTTCATTTGCATGTCGCTACGAAATTCTGCCGATCGATGAAATAAGAACAAAAGTTGAATAAATAATAACTTTACAATTAGTCATTTTAAATGAAAAATATTCGAATTGGTCTTTTTATATTCGAGTTTGCTATCGAATAAAAAAAAAAAATACCAAAAAAGAAAATGCATGCCGAATTCAGCATAGCAATTTCCCAACGGCCATGGTTGACTGCTATTCTGTTTGCCTGTTTTTTACTGTCTTTAATATCGTTATAACATAGCGGTTTAAATAACGTGCTATAAATTTAAAGCATAGCGTCTAAAGCCTGTTATCTAAATTTAGCCGTTTTTCCCACCACTAGTGGCAATACACTGTACATACATACATACATACATATTCTCACGCCGTTAGTTCCCATTGGGGTAGGCAGAGACTATCGATCGCCACTTTGTACGATCCTGGCAAACCTCTCTGGCTTCGTTTACATCCATCATTCTTTTCATACATGCTCTTTTATTCTTCATACTGCGGACACCTGCCTTTTTGAGCACATTTTCTATTTGATCCAAATGTGTCACTGTGTAATACAATACCTTAATTTGTGTCTTCTTTATTTAGTTAAGTTCTCTTTGGTGTAGTGGCGTTGTGGTCAGGGTAGTACTATTAGTGGTCTGGCGCGGCGCGGCAGCCTCTAACCGCCAGTAAACTAACTACGTCAACTATGTCACGGTGGTTCTCATCCTTCTTTTATATAATAGAATATCTCAGATATTTGGACAGTTTTAAATTTGTTGTTATGTTATACTCGTACAATAGCAATTATATACAATGTCAAAATTTTGTCAGTTTGATTGCTACTCCACACAAAACGTTGTTAATGAGCCTGGCTATACCAATGCGTAACCTGGGCATGCTTT
This sequence comes from Bedellia somnulentella, assembly GCA_963576735.1. Classification (NCBI taxonomy): domain Eukaryota; kingdom Metazoa; phylum Arthropoda; class Insecta; order Lepidoptera; family Bedelliidae; genus Bedellia; species Bedellia somnulentella. The sequence continues at coordinate 14,761,848 of OY755173.1, read as the reverse complement.
TTACTTACTCCTAAATTCATGTCAAAATTTCAATTACCACATATTTGGTCCCACTCCCTACATATGCAACTTCTATTTCATCCGTCACCTCTACGCAATCCTCAACTCATTTAAATAAAACCGTGTGATTGTATTTCAGGTTTTAGATTTACCATTCGGCGACTGGGAACTGTTCAAAATGCTCATATTGAATCTCCGCGAGTTGGAAACAAACGCACCTATCATCGCACCCACCGTCACTGGTACGTATATTTCGCAAAGACCGGCCCCTGATTAAGTATCTTTTACGACTGACGATTGTGTCGCAAGTTGCACAATTGTCGCTGTCAAAGTCATAAGTTTGTATGCGATTTGACACTTAACAGCGATAATATTACAACTTGCGACACAATTGCTGTCGCTAAAGATACGTAATCAGAAGGCGGATGTTATTCTGTTGTAATGTTTCGTGATCATCTGTTGTTCAAAATTATAAAGTAATAACAAGGAATCAAATTCTTCCGTTATCTATAAGACATATTCTTATGACATTTTATTAAGTTGAAAATTCCTCATCACATTATATTTTTTCTCATTTTAGTTATTCCTGAGAAATCCGTAGACACAGAACCGGATGGCATCAAGAGACCAAGTATAGAACATCAGCGAAGTCGACCGTCGAATGTTGAAAAACAGGTCAGTTTGGTTGTTGCACTTTAAAAGCATATTAGCAGCTATCTGCACCCCCTATTAAGATAATATCTTATTCAAGAATAACACGGAATCCTTAAATCATAATAGGTTAATTAAACATAAGCACTTTCAATCTACAAGAAACATTAATGTGAAACAAAACTCCATAATATAACCAATAAATATATCTATATATATAAAAGAAAGTCGTGTGAGTCACACTTTTTGTAACCCACGAACAGCTGAACCGATTAAGCTGAAAATTGATTGGGAGGTAGCTGAGAACTAGGAAAAGGACATAGGATATATAATCACGCTAAATACCGTAGGGTGTAAGCTGTTAAAATATTTAACACCATCGTGCGAAGCCGGGGCGGACCACTAGTATATACACTATATATATAGTATATATACATAACCACTAAAAAGGAAAAACATAAATTTTCTAAACTGCAGTAGAAGTGTAACAAGGTGGAACAGCGACTTTTTAAAGATCGACTTTGTGAGATTTTTGGAAGAGGCCTCTGTCCGGCAGTGGACGTCTATTGGCTGTTGACTATGCAGTGGAACTATGCATTATCTGCCTGTTTCATAATTACATAAATTATGAATATATTTTATGAAATAAAAATAAGGGATAAACTAAAGGTAAAAAATATAGATCTAATTTTGATGTTCTCGTAACATGTAATTAAATCATCATCCAGATTGTTGTATTTAACATATTTATTGTATTTTTTTACTATGCAGCCTTATGCGGAATATCAGGTGAATATGCAGATTCGATCACGTTTACTGTGTTGAAACATCCAATTAGTTCATAAAATGTCTTTATTAGATTAGTAACATTACACTTTGTAAGGATGACCGAAATATCGACTTATATGTTTTGCATATTTGCTTGTTTGTTGACAGATAGTTTTAATTATAGTTGCGCTAATTAATTACGATAACTTGTATGTATGCATATCCATTTTATCACCTCTGTTTAGCGGCTGTTGTATGTAGTCTCAGCTTAGAATTGTACTACCCCATCACTTCCTTTATCCTATAAGGGGACTAAGACTTATGGGATTCTAAAAGTTATCAGTAAACGATTCAATTAGCAATGTCTACTAATTGAAAAGTTATTGATTTTGCAGATCTATCGACCCCTATTTGAGTGTCTTTTATGTATGAATACATATTTTAATTCTGACACCCATCATCCATTCATCCAAAATATTACGTTTGAATACGTATTATTTGAAAGCGCTTGATTTAGGACAAAATAAATTTCTGATTTATGTATGAAAAAATGATAAATATCAGGTATCGTAATTAGAACTAATTTCTGCAACTTAGGACACAATCGTCTCTGTTGCAAAATATGTGCTCCTGTATTCCGAATCTTTGCAACCATCCATTGTGTCGCAAGTTGCAATACTGTCTGCTCTTAAAACTGTTCAAATTCATACAAGTATATGACACCGGCAACATTGCAAAAGATCGGTACTAATAATATAAATATAATCAGAATCAAAGGTCCCGAGCATTCGAAACTATATCCTGAGTTGGTCGGTTAGAATAAAGCTTTTGAGGTGTGAATGAGAGGGCTGTTTGTCTAGATCTTGTAGGGTGTGCGCTGCGTTGAGCGGAAGACCAACAGTGCAGTTTAAGCTGGCTGGTTATTGTAGTTGAATGGGCATGAGTGTGGCTGAGCAGTCAACTTAAATTGGTCAGTGCTTATTCTGATATGAAGCGGCAAGAGCCAGCGTAATCAGGCTTCAGCGCATTTCAGCACACATTCATAGGGCTTGTACACAAAACTGCGATGCTAAGCTAATCGCCTTATTATAAGCTGCTTTGGGGCATTGCATCGCACTGTTTTGTGTTTAAGCCCTTAGTCTGAGGACGATAGTATAAAATAAAACGTTTCCGCATCGTTTCTAGGTGACCCTCGAAGAGCAAATGATCTGCGGCGCCTTGCAGACGCTGAACGAAGAGGCCATGGAGGACGTATTGCAATCTGAGCCCGCAGGTGAGCGCCCCCCTCCCCCCTCCACCGCCCCCACCTCCACTGCCGGCAAGGACCACGTCGTCAACTTTGCGGATGATGTCTTTCTATAGGCCTTTCATTATTTGAATTAAAGCTTTATCTTGTCTCAAATGGCGATATGTAAAAAAATAAAGTTTTCTGCTGAAATAATTTTCGTTGAAATATTACCGAAAAATTAACGAATTAGGATGATTTCAAATCCACAGGTGAACTAGTAGGCGATTCTATTGAACAGAGATTTAAATATTGAACGGTAGATAAACTGCAGAGTCGATTAGTTAGAATTCAATTTATTTCTAGATATATTGTATATCTCACAAAAATCGTATTTTTAACTAATATTACCTAATTGGCCAAATAATGGTTAGAGTTTAATTATGTAAAAAAAAAACGAACCGTATCCCTTAAAAATACTTATTGTGGCCAAATTCTTTTGTATATTTTTGTAAAGCATGCATATTTTCCTATGTTAAGTACTTAATTATGCTAAGAAATTTATTAATTTAAGCTTATTTTATTATATTATTTTTTACTGATATCAAAATGGCACCTAGTATTAGTATAATACCAAGTTTAGTTTCATAGGATTAGATCTCACTGTAGTTATTAGAAGTAGTAAATTAATTTATAAACCAACCCTGTTCCTAGTAAATTCCTGCCTTAGAAAATTTAACTATGATCTCCTTTTAGTTCGATCCCTGTCATATAATATCTATTGTCCTGTGTTTTGAAATACTCAACTAAGTCTTTAAATACCAATAAAAGGACGATGGCAGATTATTGTTTTTATAAATCCTGAAGTGACTGCCTTCTGCCATGGAATTTTGCATGTAACAAAATCATAACTAGCAATATATCGTGTAGCAGTTGAAGATAAATCCTGTGGGAAATTATGAAATAATTCATAGCAAAAATAGTCGGGTAATCTAAAACAGTTAACCATTTTTATAATTATCAGTCGTTCATGTTTAGTTAAATGGTCAATCTTTTCCCTTATTCAAATGGTCAAAATGCATTGATCAAAACTGAATTAATCTGGAAATTAATTAGTTTATGCAAACATTACTAATTATGAAATATCTTTTCAAACAGCGATTAATTTTATAAGAAAAAGCGAATAGAAATTTTCTCTCAAAAATATCAATATAATATCAAAGCCTATTTCTGCCATTGTACTTGGTATCAAATGTCTCATGGGATAGATTTACTTAATTGTGTCTTTCAAAATTTACTCCTTAAGTTATCAAGGTGTGTGGTAAGACGATAATAAGATATCAATAAATTTAAATATTTAAGTTGTTAAGGTTGTCACTATAGTGTTACGTCATTTATCGGTAAGATAATAACGATAATTCTACTTGTTACTCATTTTATTCCACTTATTACTAATTGTGCCATAATTGTGTAAGGTGGAGGGGTATTTATTTCATAGAAGCGTGATTTGTATTCAGCAATAAAAAATAGAATTGTAGATTTTTTTATTGAAAGACAATAACATTCAATAATAGCTAGTAACATTTTAAATTGATTAAACTAAAGTGTTTATTTATGATGTACCAAAATTGTGATATAACTATTCCAAAAATGTAATTTTCCTAAACATTCCAAACTTAGTCTGATATTTATAGGTTTTTTTTACTATTGTATGAACTTTATATTATTTCTGTCTAGTACAGTTGTATATTTAATTATATTACAATAAATGGCGTACAATCGAATTGTTGTTTAATTTGGAGTAACTGGTCTACCACACACCACAACAGGACTGCTTTATTTACCCACCTTTAAGATCGACAAAATTCGACCTTATATTGTAATGAACAAAAAATATATAACTATGTTCATGAATAGGAAGTAATTAACTATTTACATTAATTTACGGGACAATAATATTGAGTAAAATCTTTTACTTTTAAGCCTTGGGATACAGTTAATAATGTCTATCAACAATATTTTTATTTCGTGCAATTACGAAAATGCAAAGTTTAAAAGATTGCGTTGCTTAAACACCAGTCGATTACTTTTAGGAGGAGGTCTACTCCTCACATCGAGCACGGATTATTAGCATACGTATCTCTTATAACCCCTATCAACATTTATTTGGTGATATTCGACGAATCCAACGATACCTCTGTAGTTGCCGTTGGTTTCCTCGACTAGTAAGCTCTAAAATTTAAATTATTATATACCTTTGTTATACTTATATTTGTTTGATCTTTGAAGCGGTAAGTGTGACACGTATATGTTTAACAAGCAGTTTAAAAAGGCACGAAAATGATTAATCGTTTACAGTTTAAAGAGTTGACCTCTAGGGACCTGCAAATAATACAATTCAGTCAATGAAGGGCAGCCAAAGCAGTTACGGACTGTGTAATTACTAAGTGTAATTATTTTGCTTCAAAGTGGGTACCACTATTCTTATGGTTTAATTCGTATTTCAGGAATTTCCATTATTGTTTAGTGCATTATTAATTACTAAAACGTGAAATAGATTAGATAGGATTCACGCTAACACATTTCATTGTCTTTAGTTATTCATTTACTGAGTTACTTCTGTGTTCAACCCAGAGACAATTTGCAGCAACTTTAGATATACTTCCTAATTCATGTTATATTGGTTGTAATGTAACTTTTACATATATAATACCCCTTTAGCGACACAAAAGCACTCTCAGTATCTGAAAACGGTTGCAAGTATTCTTTCACAAACAGAAATGTAATAAAAAAAATTATTACACTTAATTAGAGTAAGATTTGAAATGTCTCTACATTTTATTTATACACTGTACCGATCCTCATTTTAAAATATTGTTGTGTATTTTATTATCTAACTAAATATTAGTGTTATCAATGTAGGTGTCAGGCTTCACCGATCTGGTTTGTAGAGTGTCACTATACTCTTTTTTTCTCATTTTAAGTCCTATTTTCTTGGGAAGCAAAGCTTAACCAATGGTTGTAGTTTAGTTCGTTCTTGTTAGATTTCTTTGAAAAAACTAAACTTAACACATGATATCTAAACTTAGATTAAAAAGTAAGTAATAGTATTTTTGTATTCTTAACTTTATCTCAAATTGTTGCTGCTGCTCAGTATATTTTCGGTAACAATAATGATAGATCAACTTTTGATAGTGTTGTGGTAACGCTGTTCACAAAAACGAGACAATACGTTAGGTTTTCAAAAATTTTTAAAAATTATACTTGGGGAGATCGTTCCCTTTCTTCACATAAGTCAGTTTAGTAAAAAGTTGAATACGGGCAAATATTTAATCTGGCAAAAAATCTGAACCCGTTATGAAATTATCGATCTAAAAGATTATTCGTCCACTTATATACTTATGTATGTCAAGCACAAAACTGCTCCTTTATTGACTCGATGATAAATAAATATATACACGGACATATTATACACAGATCAAGTTAGCCCCAAACTAAGTAGAACTTGTTTTAGGGGATACTAGCTCAACAATATAATTACATACATAATTTAATAACATCTTTTATTTATGATTAATTACATACATATTCATACATACATATTCTCACGCCGTTAGTTCCCATTGGGGTAGGCAGAGACTATCGATCGCCACTTTGTACGATCCTGGCAAACCTCTCTAGCTTCATTCACATCCATCAATCTTTTCATACATGCTCTTTTATTCTTCGTACTTCGGACACCTGCCTTTTTGAGCACATTTTCTATTTGATCTAAATGTATCCTCCGAGGTCGTCCTCTACTAACATTATCTTCCACATTGGCTCTATATATCTCTTTCACCACTTTACTGTCATCCATCCTCTCTATGTGCCCAAACCATCTCAACATTCCTTTTTCTATCTTTCTTACAATATCATCTTTTACACCACACCTTTCACGAATCACATCATTCCTCACACGATCACATAACCTTACATTACAAACTTTTCTGAGGGATCTCATTTCTACTGCATTTACTCTGCTTTCATGCTTCTTCTGCCACACCCAACATTCACTGCCATACATAAGCGTAGGAACGAGGACAGCATCATGCACAGCCATTCGGGCCTTTTCGGACACCGATTGACTAGACATGAGACTATCCAGTGCTCCATTTACCGCATTACCCTTTTTTACTCTTCTTTCAATGTCTTCATCACACTTTCCATCCCTAGTAAACAAACTTCCCAGATATACGAACTCTTTCACTTGTTCCACTTTCTTACCATTGATCTCAATCACGCATTCAGTCATATTCTCCTCTCTCTCGAAAACCATGGTTTTGGTTTTATCCACATTTACTCTCATTCCTTTTCTTTCAAACGACGCACATGCAATATTCATCATCTCTTGCAACTCCTCAACCGACGATGCAAGTAACACTTGATCATCAGCATATAAGAGGCATTTGATGACGAATCCACCCATTCTCAGTCCATAATCACTTTCACGCAACTCTATCAGACAGTCATCCATGAACAAGTTGAAGAGCCACGGAGAAGTAATTAATAATGTATTATACACATATAAATAACACCCAAGACTAAAAAACACTTATTTATGCTCATCACATAATTGTTGCTCTCAGCGGGGGTCGAACCGGCAACCTCCGGACTAGAAGCTCTAGAAGCTAGATGATGAAAAGAAAGTCGATCGACGCTCGCACCTACTACGCATTCACTAGACTTTCAAGCTCTAAAGATTTCAATCAAGGCTTGCATTGCAACTTTAACATTTAATGTTCACATAAAGCCCTGATTTTTATGCTGCAAGTACTATTTGTTAGTCCAAGTTGGGGTTTTCCTTTTTTTTAAAAGAATCTATAAAGCTAAATAGTCCGGTCAATTTAGGCCTAAAATAAGGAGGAAGGTTACATAAATTCATAAGAAGCTGAAAATTGGCACAATTGTTCAAAACATGATTATAAATGAAACCTCAAAAGTCCCCATCGTTCCGAGGTGTGCTAAAAATTTTACACGGGGTCAAAGGTAAAAAAAAATAGTTTTTTGCGATTTTAAGCGAAACGGTGAGTTTTTCGCAAAATCTTTCCAGTACAAAATTGTAGATCAGAAGATTTTCTACAAAAAAGATATCAATAATTTTTTTCCTAAAAGCCACCATTTTGAAGATATAACGCGTTGAAAAGTTCGATCATTGGTAATCTTCATACTTTGCAAATGTACGCCACGTATGAACATCACCTAAAAGGTGTTATAACTTAAACCTCAGTAGCTGCTCACCAACATTTATTTCGGGTATATTACCAAGTTCAAGTGTGTCTTGGTAATCAGCTGGACCCTAAAGACTGGGGTTGGAAGTTGGTCGACAATACATTAGAGCCAGTTCTAACTTTACTTCCACCAGCACCTGAGAAACTTCTCAACTCAATATTTTGCAACTGTAAAAAAGGTTGTAATGCTAAATGTGGATGCAGAAAAGTTGGACTGTTTTATTCCCTGGCATGCACAAACTGCCAAGGCCGATCGTGCTCTAATGTTGAGTCAGCTAATCTAGAAGACTCATATGATACCAATGAGGAATCGCTAGTGGGACAGTTGATCTGTGAAATAGAAGAAGAAGAACAAGAAGAAGACGAAGGACAAGAAACAGTAATCCTGGAAAATTACGAATCAGACGAGGAATATTAATCATTTCATTTTCAATTACACCGCCATTATTTTAACCAACCGATATGTACAATAATATTTTACAATAGTTTTAAAACAAATAAAATCACTGCAGACCCGTGGAATAGGCCTACAGGAGATACCACGTTAAAATAAAACGCGCTAAGTACACTACCTCATAGGTGGCGTGGAAACGTGTGCAAAGTATGAAGATTACCAATGATCGAACTTTTCAACGCGTTATATCTTCAAAATGGTGGCTTTTAGGAAAAAAATTATTGATATCTTTTTTGTAGAAAATCTTCTGATCTATAATTTTGTACTGGAAAGATTTTGCGAAAAACTCACCGTTTCGCTTAAAATTGCAAAAACCAATTTTTTTTTACCTTTGACCTCGTGTAAAATTTTTAGCACACCTCGGAACGATGGGGACTTTTGAGGTTTCATTTATAATCATGTTTTGAACAATTGTGCCAATTTTCAGCTTCTTATGAATTTATGTAACCTTGAATGTATAAATTGACCGGATTAAAAGCTTGTAAGCATGGACGCTAATAACAAACTCTTTATTTCCACAATTTTAAATTTATTGAACGTTGTTAAGGCTTTCATATATGTATAACGCTTTAAGCATTTATTGCTAGAGCCTCAAAACCTTTAAGGGCTAGAGCTAAAGCCTTGTCTTTTTTTTAAGTCTTATGTTTTAGTCTTAACACGATAACACTAAAACAGAAAACCCTTTCGGGAGGCCTATGTCCAGCAGTGGACGTCTATAGGCTGATGATGAACAATACGCCCTACGTCCGAAGTCATCTCGAGTACGCTTATCAGATTTATAAGAATAGAATAGAATAGAAGCCATTCAAAAGAGATTTTTAAGGTATCTGGATTTTAAATGCAAGCAATCGATCTCAGGCTACTATGAGCGTTGCAAAAAATATCATTTCGTCCCACTTGATGTTAGACGTAACATTACCGATATCTGTAACTTGGCTAAGATAGCGAATGGTTCGGCTAACTGTCCTGAGCTACTGTCCAAGGTACAGCTGCGTACAAATCCGATGGCATTACGTCAGCGGTCTTTATTACATGTGGCTACCACCACCAGAACCAACTACAGGCAGAATTCATTTATAATACGAGTTTCTAGGGAATATAATCAAATTCAAAATGATTTCGACAGAGCGCATGAGCGCATTGCATTGTTTACTTTATTGTTTAGTTAATGTATACGCTGTAAATCTTCCAAATAAAATAAAATGAGCGGTCGTTGATATCACCTAACTCAGCCATACTCAACCTTTTTTTTTAAAGGGGCCCCAACACGTTTCAGTCACGGTAGATCGGACCGCAAGTTAAAAATAAATTAGTTGTATAAATGAAAATGTCCTATTGCACGCTACTCTTTTTAAATCATCCAAATATAAATCAGTCTATTTCTACATACACTCTTCTTCTTCAGATTCGCAGACATACATTGACCCACAAAATGTTATCATTATTTGGGCACATCTTAGCACGCTTTTATATTGGGGAACAATGCTCCACATATTCCCTTTTTTCTTTGAAAATTACTCCCAGGTAGATGTCATTTTTAAAATCAATAAATTCATCAAATAACTCCGAGTAAGTACAATTTTAAACTGAAGCCTACTCAGAAATAGTGTCTCTAAATGCCATGAATTTTGTACTAGTAACACCGATTGACTGGTCATTAGGCTATTCATTGCTCCATTTACCTACCCTTTTTCACTCTTCTTTCAATGTCTTCATTACATTTTCCATCCCTTGTAAACAAACTTCCCAGATATACAATCGCAATCACGCATTCTGTCGCATCTTCCTGTCTCTCAAATGGTTCTCTCTCTCATCGTTTTGGTTTTATCCACATTCACCTCATTCCCTTTCTTACAAAAGACTCGCATGCAATATTCATCATCTCTTGCAACTCTTCTGCCGATAATGCAAATAGCATTTGATTATTAGCAAACAAGAGACATTTAATGATGAATCCACCTATCAAGTAACAAACATTTTTTTATTTTGCTCAGAGCTTAAAACCTTTTTTAAATTCATTCAAAAGTTCAATTATAAAAATTTAAATTAGTTTTCTTTTCGTTTGCGCAAGCATAGATGAGGGGGGTCGTTTGCGTTTCCAATTTAAGCAAATTATTGATATCGCTCACATTCCAATACTTCCCGTTCAATTACTAACTCTTTGAATGGTACAATTTTTTTTTTTACAAATAAGTTGTAACTACCAGGTGGGCCAACCAAAAAGCCTCGGGCCGCAGGTTGAGTATAGCTGATCTAACTGCGGTTTTGTATTGCTCGCAGTCAGCTCGTGTTTACCTACTTGAAACTATCTCTATACAATGTCTGCAAAGTTACATGCTACACGGCTAGGCTAGTAAGCGTCTTTAGCTACTTCCGAGCATTACATTGATAAAAAATGGAGTGTGGAGCTTAACATAGATATTCTGTTGTGACAGACGAGGAGGAGGAGGAGGAAGGGGAGCTGCAGACGCGCGGGTCCATCCTGCGCGACGGCAGCGTGCGGCGCCGCGACCCGCCCGCCGTCACGTTCCGCGTGGAGGACGACGCGACGCGGCCCGTCTCCGTGTGCGGGGAGCCGCAGTGGGTGGCCCCCCCCGCCGCTGGACACGTGCGCCGCGGCAGCTCCGTGGAGCGACTGCGGCTGGCGGTGGCGGACAGCGACGAGGCGACCCCGCTGGTGTGGTCCCCCTCCCCCTCCCCCGCGCCCGCCGCCCCCGCCCGCGCCCGCTCGGCCAGCGCGGAGTCGCTGGGCAACATGGTGGAGCCGTACAACCTGCGGCTGTGGCGGCAGGACGCCGTGGACGCGCCGCCCTGGCCGCACGACTCCGCCGTGTGACTGCACACCTCAGCTACACATTATACACTCACAAGCAGAAGACATTCTGACTTTCGATGCCCACTCGACGTTGGCCGTACGAGGAACATATGCATTTATCGCCCCGACTAAGTTGTACTATGTAAGGAAAAGTGATCAAATAAATGACTCAATGATTTTTATAAATTGTTTTATTTGTAATGATGTTATATAACAACGTATCGGAAACGACAAGCGTTGTGTTCGAATCGCAATGACGTATTTTTTAATGGTTTTAAATTACTTTCATATGCGTCAATGCGAAACGAGCTCACACAAAATATTTTCGATGTGTAAAATAAGTACAGTTTGATTGTAATCGTAAAGCCTAAATTAATTTGTATAAAAATGACTTTATAAACAACTTATAGAAGACACTAATTGAAAACCAAACTATATGTAGAGAGCCGATTTTATCAAACAATACTATCTAATTTCTTATTATCTAATTTAAATAATAACAAATATGACTGACAAATCACATAGACTACATTAAAGGGCAAACAATCTTAATCTAGTCCAACAGAACATTGCTGATAAGTAATAAAAAAACAATTTTGTGCAAAAACAAACTTATTTCACTATTAATCTCATTACTTTAACAAAATATACAACTATGATTAATTAAAACCAACATAATAAATAATATCACTTTATCACTTATAATTATAACTATGAAAAACTACTGGAATCCCACATATTCAGGACGATCCAAAATAACTAAATAACATTAAATCAAAATAATGATTCAGCTAAAATGAGAAGTCAGCTCGTATGGTTATTTCGATAAAATATAATTATATTACACATCCACACACATCAGAAGTGGTCATTTTATTTTTAAATAGTGACCGTTTTTATACATTATTTAACACCCAACTTTATAGCATATACAATGTTATTTTACTTGAAATATAATTGCTTAAGGCTTCTTTACTTTTTAACGGCTTATTCCGATTATCCACCCTAAAAAATCCTCCCTAAGTCGGATATTCGGAAACGCATGTCCGATTATCCACCCTGAACGGGGTGGATAATCGGAATTCATAATAAAATGTTTCTTCCGATTTTCTACCCTGCCTACGTACAGTCCTTTACAGGAACATGTAAATTATTATTTATTGTGTGTCAGTGGTGAAAAGACCCTAAGTTTTAATTTTGTTATTTTTTGTTACGAGTTTCTTTCTTGTTATGGTTTCATTTGTCACAACAGTCAATTTAAATGGTTTTCTCCCAAATCTACAGGTGCTTACCTGCAATTTTTTTTTTTTTTAAGATTACTTAAGTTTTTCGTTTAACAATAAATATTAAATTAAAACTTTCAACCAGGATAATTTTATTCAGACTGTAAGTAGGAAAGTAGGTATGTATATCTCTGTTGAAGTTTCTTGGACCAGGTTGTGAGTATGTTTCTGTGAATGACTGTACTTGGGGTAAAAAATCGGAAGAAACATTTTATTATGAATTCCGATTATCCACCCAGTTCAGGGTGGATAATCGGACATGCGTTTCCGAATATCCGACTTAGGGAGGATTTTTTAGGGTGGATAATCGGAATAAGCCTTTTTAACTTCTTGCAAAATTATTAATAAATAAACAAAAATTGAATGTTTACCTCTAATGAGACAATGTCAAAAAAGGTACCGCCATAAATTCGACCTTATTGCTTAGCGATAAAATAATATCAAAAAAATATTGCCATATCCGCTAATGGGTTAAGATAATATTATCATTGTAACTTCTGATTATTCTTCTGTCTCACGAATCTTTACATTAACTGATTTCATAAGAGATGATCTAATTGATTGTACTCAAATATATTTAAATATGGAATCTCAGTGCCATCTTGCATAACAAGTAAAACAGAAAAGGTATCAATACATGCATATTTTTCAATAATAACAAAAGAAAACAATATTTTAATATGCAACAACCATGCACAGGTTGTAATGTTATAAATTTTATGCTATTAACTTCAATGTGCCATAGTTTTCGTGAAAATTAAAGACAATTCCACAAACTGCTGATTATTATATATTTAAAAAGCTCTTAAGCACAGCATTATTATAGCTTGATTGAACCTTGATTCAATACTAAATAACTGAAACCTGACTGACTGAAATAATAGTGTGGGTTGCTGAAAAACATGACTAAATATATAACGTCATATAATCCAGTTAATAAGAGATAATCGCGAAAAATATAAATATACCTACCACTGGATCTATTTACTAAACACATCAAACCTGGGGAGGGGAATATATATAAAAATGATCGTAGTAGTAGCATTATAGCATAAATGGAACAGAGATGAACCGTCAGAACCTTATAATACTGTGAAGTAGTGTTGATGAGGATTCCTCTTCCTCTTCCTCAAAATGAGGAATTTCCTCATATTTTTGAGGTTCCTCATCCTCATCCTCTTCCTCAAAATTTGTTTCCAAAAAATCCTCTTCCTCTTCCTCTTCCTCATATTTTAAGAGGAATTTATGAGGAAGGAGAGTTATTAGTTTTGTTGAAAATAAAAGTTTGTGTGTGAGAGAGAGAAAGACAAAGAGTCTCGCCGTATTAAAAAGTTAAAGGAAGACAGAGATGGCAACATGTAAACAAGTTCAGTACCAGCGTAATCTGCGTATTGTTACCTGTAGGAACTTGTACTGTTTGTCTAGTCACTGATTGATTGTCATTGCATTGTTTACGCTCGCACGCGTCGCGTCCCATAATTACTTTTACTTCTTTCCTTACGTTAATTACTATCAATGAGACCAAAAGGTGTTATTTGGGACTATTTTAGTGAAGTGGACGATAACACCGTTAAGTGCAAAATATGTGACCGAGATTATTCAAGAAAAGGTCGAGGAACTTCCGCACTAAGAAGCCATCTCAAGTGCCATGAAGTTGAATATGCGGTCTATGAAAAGAAAAATGAAGACACAAAACAAGGTGCAGCCGAAAAAAAACGTAAAGGCGTGGAAGAAACTCCCCTTCAACAGGCTAAAAGGCAAGTTACTTTACAGGAAACATTACAAAGGAATCAGCATTGGGAATTGTCTCATGAAAAAAGCCGACAACTTGATAAATTGATATGCGAAATGTTGGCTCTTCAAGACTTGCCGTTCAATTTTGTAGAGGGTATTGGTTTTAGACGACTCATGCTTTTTGGAGTGCCAAGATATCATTTAAGGGGACGTCAGTGCTACTCAACATTAATGTGCAATTACGTTTATCCTAAACTAAAAGAAAAGATACAAGACTTGATTAATAACTTAGAACATTTGACGTTCACCACTGACATATGGTCGGAGCCTGGAGCCGGTGTTTCATTGCTGAGTTTCACAGTTCATGGCATTGATACTAACTTCAAGAGAGTATCATTAGTTCTTAAATGTGTCACACTCGAGGAACGGCACACAGGTGACCTGATAGCACAGAAACTCGAAGAAATAAGGGAGGAATGGGGGATTCCCCGTCAAAAGCTGCATGTCATGGTTCGAGATGGTGGTTCTAATATGAAACGAGCTGCTCGCGTGTCACAAATTAATGACATTGATTGCACTATACATAAATTACAACTGTGTATACGAGCGGCTTTGACGGTCGATGATTATATATCAACATTGTTGAGCAAATGTAAGCAGATTGCTACGCACTTTAGCCACTCTCTGATTGCACAAAAAGAGTTGCAAAGTTTTCAACAACGGTTGGGCCTGTCTGAACTTTCAGTCATTCAAGAGTGCCCTACGAGATGGAATAGCATGTTTCAAATGATAGAACGACTAATTGTGATAAAAGACGCCATCGTGCTTTACACGTCACAGCACACGAATTTGCCACAACTTGACCCAAATGATTGGCTACAACTTGAGAGATGTGCAAAGATTCTAAAGCCATTTGATGAAGTCACGAAGTCTATGAGCAATTCTGAGGCCTGTATCTCATCCGTGATTCCCCTTATCCATGTCTTAACGTGCTCAATGCAAAACTTTTTGAAAGCGGATCATATCCATTTCATGACGGACCAAAATTCCCAAAATATGATTATAAAATTGATAGAAGAAATATCCAACCGCTTTGGCGAACTTCATAATAACATGATATACTCTATAGCTACTTACTTGGATCCAAAATATAAAACAAAGTTTTTTAACGAGATCACAAAAGAACGAGTTGAGTCAGAAATTTTAACTTTGTGTCAACATGGAGGCCGAGGACACAGTGAAAATGAGGCAGAACAAGAACATCTGATTCAAACCCACAACGAGAACGAACCATCTACGAGTTCTGGAGTTTCTGGTGCATCAAAAGGCAGAGTTGTGCAGTCTTTGTTAGTAGAGATGCTAGCTTCGTCAGAGCCAAACAGTGAGAATGAAGAAGAAGAAAACTCACCACTTGATAGATTTGTCGTTCTCAAGTCCCTCATGGTAAAGTATACCAAAGAGAAAAGAGTACCTATTGAGGAAGACAGCCTTGTATGGTGGAAGAAGAAACCGCAATTTATTGATATGTACCAAATAGTGCGGCAATATCTGTCAGCCCCTCCTTCAAGTGTTCCTAGCGAACGCCTCTTTAGTAGCGCTGGACTCGTGTATGATGAGCTACGCAACCGTTTGTCAGGAGAGACTGCGGCTAAGCTTATATTTATTAAATGCAACTTACCCATCGTTAATTTTGATTATTAAAACTATGTTTTCGACTGCTACGTCCGAAATCATTAAATAAGAAGTTGATTTATACTTAAAGAGACAGCGGCTAACCTATTATGTATATAATATAACTTGCCTACAGTTTGTTGTGATAATTACACTTTAACATTCTATTGTTATGTTAAAAATATTAAAAGTGGAAGTTGATTTGGAAACCAATTTGTTATTTTTTCTTCTATTCCTCCTCAGCATCCTCTTCCTCATCCTCATCCTCTTCCTCATCCTCTTCCCTTTAGTCTGCCAGATTCCTCATCCTCATCCTCTTCCTCAAAATCGATTTTAAAAAACTCCTCTTCCTCATCCTCTTCCTCATAACAAGTTCCTCAACAACCCTACTGTGAAGTATAAGCCTAAATCGAAACAGAATAAACTAGCAACAGATGGTCAACTAAACCATGAAAAGTGGTTAACTACAACTAAATGTATATCTAATAATTTCGGTGAAAATCTGTTTTTTGTTAACTGTAGAACGATTTGCAATTAGCCGATTCAATATTATTACAGATATTCGACATCGATTTAGCAGTGCCAATAACAGGTAATATTCAACCAGTGACAGTTATTAATACGAGTTAAATCATTTTGCACTACAAGTGAGGTTGCCGTGTAGTGTCGGCTTAGAATAGCACTACCCCGTTTCTACCGATGGGTGTACGTAAGAGGCGACTAACGGTATTGGGGCTTTTAGGGGATTTTTTGGGCGATGCGGTTGGAGACCCATCACCAACAACCTTTACTTTATCATCTTTTCCCCACTCAACTTTCCAAAAGTGGCTGAGGAATTTCTAATTCCTTAGCTCTGGCTACCCCTTCTAGGGATTTATAGCCGTGACTATATGTATGTATTTATGTATGTAAGTGAGGTTGAGATCAAACCACTTGTATATCAGTGGGGTTATCTGCGGGCGGGTCTGGCTGGTCTGCCTGGTCTTGGTCTGGCGCGGCTATGAGCCCGCTCCACCAGCTCGAGACCGCGCCCCGGGCCGAGCTCAGTGCGCCGCCCACCGCCCGGCCCGTGCTGGCCACAGCTCGACCGGTGCTGGCCACGGCTCGGCCCGTGCTAGCCACCGCTGCTGATACCTTGCGCCCGCCTTCTGTCGTTGACATTGTGCTGGAACAACATGATAGATGAGAAATGGCGTTTTGATATCTTTATCGTTTTTATTCCCGCTTCCCAAAAACCATCTGCAAATGTAGCATGAGCAGATAAAAAAGTTGTTATTTAAATATTAACATCAAACTGAAACGTAAATATAGTATTTTCTAAGACTTTCACGATTGCACATTATAATTAAAACAACTAATGACTTTCGGATATTTTAATCGCGTGTTGATAAAGATGGTTTTTAAAAAACGCGATTAAAATATCTGAAAGTCAATAGTTGTTTTGATGAAATGTAAATAGTTGTTCGATATTCTTTGCCTATCTCAATGGGAAATAATATCGTGTGTTTATGTATGAAACACTTAAAATGAGATAGGGCTATTACAATATCACATTCATGTAACCGTTTTCACACAACTCATACAATCGATGAATGTTGTCTAATGGGTACTTACTGAGCTAATCGCAATTTCATGTCAGCAACCGACAATTGGCCCGCAAAAGGATGTAGTGGCGCCAGATTCGCGAATGCCTCAATACCACCATCGTTTGTCGACTTCAACCATTTGCCATACGCCGGCGTGGCTTTGAAAGCTGACATGAATTGAGCGTTGTACGGGTCGATTTCTCTGCTGCCCTCTGAAAAGTAATCGGAACATTAATAAAATATATCCAAGGAATACACAAAGGTCTGATAAATTTTTCATCTTATCTTATGCAGCAGGAGTCTGTGCAAAAAGTTGCAGTTATGTTTCAATGCTTACGAAGCCAGGTAGCAAAAATAAGAAATTGATAGATTCATAAATTTAAGTGTGTCTATGAGAAGGCCATATATTTGCAAAACTATTAGGTAAGAATAATCAGGTAAAACTATATAGCTTCTCTCCATACTATCAAAAAATTAATATGAAAAAAATATCACGATCGATATCTACCAAACCCAATGGAATAGTGAGCGTGAGTAGAAGTGTTGAAAAAAATATGTCATGTCTCATTATAACCATATTTTTAGTGCAGCGTCTGCTGACAAAATTATTGATATTTTAATGAATGGCCAGTGAAAGACAATAAACTTGTTCATAAAATAGTTCAATAAAGTTTTAGAGTTATGAATGAGGGGTCAAAAATGGCTCCAAATAGTTTGTGTAATATTAGGAACCCTGCGGCTTGCCAGTTCTGTTAGCTTGAACTTGGCTTGGCATGTCTGGAAATGTCATTTTTATATGCTTTCCAATACGAAACCTGTAATAGCCAATTTTTAGATTGTAAGGACGAAATAATTAGACTGCTATCGTTATTATATAATTACTGTACAAACAGTAATTATATATATAGTAATCATATATAATCACGGCTATAAATCCCTAGAAGGGGGTAGCCAGAGCTAAGGAATTAGAAAATTCCTCAGCCACTTTTGGAAAGTTACGTGGGGAAAATATGGTAAAATAAAGGTTGTTGGTGATGGGTCTCCAGCCACATCGCCCAAAAATCCTTTAAAAGCCCCAATTCCGTTAGTCGCCTCTTACGTACACTCACCGGAAGAAACGGGGTAGTGCAGCACTAAATAAAGCAGAAAATAAACTGTATAAAATATAGCAACTGACAAACCTGGTAAAAGTGAAGTTCTTAGCAAATATAATATATAGCTGGAGAATTGGTCCCGTATCCAAGCATCGCCTTGCGTCGCGCAGTGCCGCACCACGTGATCCGCAAATCTGAGATCTTCCGTACTAAGAGTCAACTGTCTTCGGAGCAACAAATCTGACGTTTCAATCCTCATGTCATTTAAATCTATTATCACATCAAATAACTGCCTCTTTTGCTTGAACAACACATTCGAAGCACCGACCATGAAAGCTTCGACACTGGGATCGGATAAGAGATCTATGTATTGAAGACACAAATAAGGCAAACATAGATAGCCATCTTCAAAAAGAGGCAAGGGGAAACCACATTCGTTTAAATCAATTTGACTGGTTAAATTGCACAAGCCATCCACACTCATATCCCTTGGTAAAGTGGGGCTTTGTTGAGCTTCAGGTGAATTTTTAAGCGGTTTCGTTTTATCTTCATTAACATCTTTTTGTTTGCTGGATACCTCTGATTTCTCTGTTTCGTTGAGCATGTTACTTTCAAAACTTTTTTGGCTTAACTCGTCATTTTCTTTAATAATACTGTTAGGTTCTTTTCCTAGTAAGTCTAAAGCTTGATCGGGTATACTTATTGATTCTGCAATAATTTCAGTAGCTTCTATAGCTTCATCAGGCTCGTCTCGATTTTCGTGGCAAGGAGATAACGGTTTTGATAATCTGTAATAAATATATTGACTTAAATTATATTAAATATATAATACTCACGGCTATATATCCCAAAAAAGGCTGACAGAGATTCAGAATTAGAAATAATCCAGCCATATTTTGTAGTTAAGAGCGGAAATTGTACAGTACAGATTAGTAAACTGTAGTGATAACAGGAGACCTAACACAAGCGTTATTTTATCGTTACTCTGTCGGTTAGAATGAGATAAAAGTATACGATACTATGCAAGCGCGGAAGAGAAAGCTGTTTTCTACCACGAAAGATCTAGCTAAAAGGTCATTCGTACTATGAATTTTAAATGCGCTTAAAATTAAGTATAGCTCGAAGGACCATAAAATGGGTTTTTTATGTCTACCCCTACACTCTGTGTGATTTGTGTAAAATATTTAACTAACTTTAGCTGAGCAACAATAAAAGATGCAAAGGCTATATATATATAATGTAATACTAATTTAATTTGCAGCAGCAAATAAACATTTTCTTTTCTTCTTTCTTTGTTATCTCTGAGTAAAGGACTCTCCATGAAAAGTAACCGCCAATTGTCTTAAATAGTAATCAGATTGGAAATGTTTAAAATTATCTTGAAATTCGCCAATATACACATATTGTGTTCTCATGTTTTATACGGAAACCGTTTCGTTGATCGTCAACTCACACGACTTCCTTATCACTGTGCATTCTTGTTCAAAAGCAGACCTGGGTTCTTTAAATATTACTATTTATACAAATTATATAAAAATCAAAGCCGATGTACAATTATTCCGTTTTCAATACTTATTTTAATTTGCGATTTTTTATATCAACCATGAAACTATTGGTAGAAACTTAATAGGTCTAGAACTTTACCGTTTGTTTCTCAAATAAATAAATATTTTTCTTCAAGTTTTAAAATGGCTTAGGATTTCTGAAGCATGGGATAATCAGTGAGTATTTGTGGGTATCAAGCCATATCAGATCAAGTAATAGCAAACCTGAAAGAAGCAGCATGGGTCAGGCCATCAGTTAAACACTGCGGCAACAATGAGAGTAGAGCCAGCATGGAAGCTGACAGTGTCCCGGCCGCTGCTCCACTGAACAGCACTCTTCGCCGCAGCAGAACCAGCTTCACTAACACCAATGCTTTGTGGCGCCATGACTCCACTAGTCGGGCACTGTTGATGCCTGACAATTTTCCCAAGAATACTCTTAATTCTATATACATTACTAACTAACTCCTAGGTGAATATATGCAGGGGAAAATGGAAAACATCTGGCTTGAACACTCAACATCAAAAATAATTATCAAATCAAAAATAATTTCCAGGTGAAACTTTTCTTCCTTAAATTATACATAACACTATTTTGTTTTGATACAGGATACAACTATTATTCTATAATTATTTCCTCCGTGCAAACTCGGCCATAAATCTTAGGAGCGGATGGGCGATATTTTATATCTTTGTCGCACTCGTGCGCAGGATAGGAGTCTATTGTTTTCGCGTAGGGATGACCATACTTTTTGTCGATAAGAGATAAGCCCCGTCGCAAACGGTTACCGAATAATTTCAGAACTATAATCATTTTTATTAGGCTGACTGATGATAATTGATTTACGCAGTGATGAGGCAAATTAATTAAATGACAACTCATGCTTTTATTTTGAATATTAGCTCGAAAAAGTGTAATAAAGTTTGGGTAAAAACCCTCCATTTTGGCACTTGAGAAATCCAAGCACTATTGTAAATATCAATAAAACTTAACTATTTATACATTATAGTATCTCATAAGCAATTAACAATAGTCGATGATTCATTTTCTTATCGATGACGGGCCAGCGCGTACGCCGTTTACGCCCCTCACTGGACCTGTTAACTGTTCCGACGATTTACGACCAAGTTCGCACAGATGAAAAAAAAACTAGTATAACTCCAAGGTGAATATATGCAGGGGAGGATGGAAAACATCTGGCTTGAACACTCAACATCAAAACTATAATGTGCTTTTGAAAAAGAAAATTCAGATTAAACTTTTCTTTCTTAAATTATGCATCATAACATATTTTATCAATACAGGATTCATCTATTAGTTATTGTTGTACGAGACATATATGCTCCACTTTTTAAAATATTTTCGATGTAACTAAATATCTAATTTTATAAAATAGAACAGCTGAAAGGTTGGGAACACAACACTGCTGGTATTCTGGCTTTATTCTAATTTATATGGCAAAGCTGATACATGACAAAATGAATTCATGAGAGCTAATATAACATACCTTCCAAAATTTGCTCAATGTGGACAGGACAGCTATTAAGATGTTTGTAAGCATCTTCTAGTAAGGAAGTCTGAGAGAAGTCACCCTGAAGAAACCATGCCTTCACCACAAGCTCCATTTTGATAGCTAGGCGGCCAAATAAGGGCACTCGGCACAAAACACAAACACTCTTTTGTACAGAGCTTCTTGTCATGTCCTCTGTTTTCTGGGTCACTTGCTGTGAAAGCATATAAAATAAATGTAATTAAAATCAGAGCCGCAAAGTATAAATAAATATCTGTGTTTCTGAATCTATACTAATATTATAAAGCTGAAGAGTTTGTTTGTTTGTTTGAACACTAGGATCTCAGGAACTGCCAAATCAAATTGAAAATTTATTTTTGTGTTGGAAAGTCCAATTATTGAGGAAGGCTTGAGGCTATATATCATCACGCTGCGACCAATAGGAGCAAAGAATCAGCGAAGAATGATGCAAAAACGGGGATAATTATTCATATTTTAGGGCTTCCGTTGTGTGCGCTGCGTAAATGGTTCAAGTTACCCAAAAAATATGTGTAAACGAATTATTCCCCTGTAAATGGTCTAAAAAAATTATCACGACAGTATATGTCTATCTTTTAAGATTGACTCACTATAACAATTTTTATAGTAATCAAATTTGGTGGAAATTAATGCATTATTGCCAATTATTTGCCATAATGTATTATCAACATAATTTCAATTCTTATCCAAATAAATGTGTTGTTGATTAAGAGTATTTAATTGTAAACAAAATTGTCCTTGACATCATTTAATTTAAGTTAACATAACATAACATAAACTCACGGCTATAAATCCCTAGAAGGGGTAGCCAGAGCTAAGGAATTAGAAATTCCTCAGCCACTTTTGGAAATTGAGTGGGGAAAAGATGGTAAAGTAAAGGTTGTTGGTGATGGGTCTCCAGCCGCATCATCCAAAAATCCCTTAAAAGCCCCTATACCGTAAGTCGCCTCTTACGTACACCCATCGGTAGAAACGGGGTAGTGCTATTCTAAACCGACACTACATGGCAAAGATCTTGGAAGATAATACAATTTTGCGTGCATGAAGCGCAAGACAAGACGGACTGACTGACTCAGAATCAATGCTCAGCCAAAACAACTACACTTATAAACTTACAATTTATAAAGTCAAAAAATTGTGACTTGTATTATATTAATATATAATATGCATGTAACTTGAATTTTTCACAGGGTTCATTCAACTAATGTTTTTTTTCTATACCTGATTAGTAATTCTTGGGCAATATGACTGCAGACCCATCACAAACCATCCTTTATTTTAGTACAAAATACAACTGTCAGAAAATCCGAACGAGGGCCTCAATGAAAGGGAAGTGAGGATATTTACAGACGGATCTAAAACTAAATCTGGCACGGGAGCGGGGGTATTCTCCGAAGACCTGCAGATAAAAATAGCTAGACCAATGGGCACCTGGAATTCGATATTTCAAGCAGAATGCTTCGCAATTAAACTCGCCGCCCAAGCAGTGGCAGCGAGGAAAATCAGAGAACTACCAATTTCTATTCTCTCGGACAGCAAATCAGTCCTGCAAGCCCTAATGAGCTACGAGTACAAATCAGGGCTCATACATAAATGTCACAAAGCCCTAATGGCGATAGGGAAAAGCAATGATACTACTATACAATGGATTAAAGGACACAGCGGATCACGCGGCAATGATGCAGCAGACGAATTGGCCAGAAGAGGATGGGATACCCCGTTCGCAGGCACAGAACCATGTCTGCCTCTACTAAACGATCAGCTAAAAACAATAGTTGATAAGGCTATAAGAGGTAAATGGGACGCATGCTGGTCCTCGGAGAGCGGCTGTAACTAAGCCAAATCAGCTTTATCCAGGTTCAACAAGCAACTTACTAATAAACTATTTAAACTTAACAAAAAGCAAATTAGTTGGATTACAGCCACCCTCACGGGGCACGGCCCTTTTAACAAACACTTGTTTACTTTGGGTGTTACAGATAGCCCTCTGTGCAGAGCATGCATGGAAAACGAAGAAACAGCTGCATGCATGTGCTCCTCAAGTGTACAGGTGTAGCGGATTACAGGGTAACACACGGATGTTAGGGGGATCCTGAAATTCCTTAGTGAGCTGGGGTGGCTAGAGTCGTGCCATCCATTTATCACGCAAAACAGGCGCACAGTAGATGCCGACTTGCGGAAATTACCCGTTCAAATACAAAAATACATACAATACAACATTCATAGCAATATGCAAATTTTGGAGGAGTTCTGTGACAGAGAATGGGTCACAAGAAACTTATATTAGTAAGTCTGCCAAATAGCAAAATATGTTAGGAGCATTGATAAAAACAGTTTTTATAAGGGCATATGTATGTTTCTTGACTAGTCTGTAAACTATAGTTCATTACTTGTGTTAAATATCTCAACTCAAACGTACATCCATATATCTCCTCACCATTAAATTATATAGGAGGAGTTAGGTTACATGCAAAATACAAAAGTTGGGGGTAAATGGCTTCGCTTCAATTATTAATACAACCAAGATAAATTTACCACAAATATGAATTTAGAAAAGACACATTGGTGTAGGCCCAATTTGGGGAACAAACCAATGCCTCTCTGCATGATAAGTGCATGTTCCATCAATCAATGTTTGAGCTATCTTGGTTGTTCCAGTATCAAATATGATAACTTAAAACGAGACAATATATGATTCTACCATTTTCCAAAGATATTTTTCTATCCTAGCAATTTTTAGAGACTCAGATATGAAATAATACTATCTCCAATTTTAATAAGCAGAGGCTTACCTTTCGAAGCTGTTGACTTAGGAGTAAGAAATGTTCTACCCTAATCGCTACTAATAAAAAAATACTGCAATGGTTAATCTAGCTACCAGAAAAGATGATGAAGCATGTTTTATCAGTAAGGAATAATATGTACTACACTATAGAATATATTTATAGAAATAAAATCATGACTTCAAGTCATATTTACTTTATGACACAAAGTTAGTATTAAATAAAGCAGGCTCTGTCTTGCTGCTGTAGGTCAAAAAGATTTTTTATATTATTTTATGTCGATGTATTGCATTAGTTTGGTAGCATGATTGAATTCTCACCTCAACAGATATCTGTCTGAAGCATGATATAGCGTAAACTGTATCACTATCTTCTGACAATCCAGGTAAATGAAAGAAGATTGTATCTGAATGGTAATTGTGGGACCCATCAGGCAAAGCCAACGCAGGTAAATGTTTCCATGGTACTGGCAATTCTGTCGGACATCCTGGTATTAACTCAGGATAACAATATTCCACCTATAAACATTTAATTACATTTAATATTATTTAAACTTCGACAACACAGCCTAATAATCACCTTGCCTGACCTGACATCCTTTTTTATGATGAAAACCTATAACTATTATATTTAGCACCGGTTCTTTTATCTCCATCATGCTGTTACACCATACTTTTTCATAATTGGCTGAATAACTGAGTATATGTAAGTTTCATTTCTTCCCAACAACACAAATTGAATAAGCTACTCAACAAATTCACCGTGAATGAATGAAAATTAGACATGTGTAAGTAATGCGAGTAATGCATTACACGTAATATCACCCGAGCGCGTTGCATTGCATTACACATTACTCGAACATTTCAAACATCACATTTAGCGTAACATCACTTTTCATTTCATTACACTGTTCACTCATCGCATCACTTCGGCAACGTTCGGTCAGCGTCGTTTCAGTTCGTAATCACGAGCGCCCCGCCCACCGCGCGAAGCCGATGTAAAATTTTGCCGGCCCCGCATATCGCGAAAAAGAGAAGAGTGACACGTGCTATGCAAGTAGTATTCAATGAAGGAAAATCAACTACATTTTTTAAATATTTGTTTACTTAAATCGTTGACAATTAACTCATTACACTACAGAAATGCTTGTCAATAACGACAAGAACTATTTGAAGCATCATGCAAGAACGCTATCTAAATTACCAGAACATTACTAAAATCTTGTTTTTGAAAAATATGTAGTACTACACATAGCAAAGTTTTAATAGTATCTAAGTTGGAAAATTTTTGATAAGAATCACGCGTTTAAATCATAAATAAATTGTGCGTCGTTAAATCTCATATTTTAATACTTATAGTTAAATGATTTATTTATTCCAAAACAATTACAACATTAATATATTTTATGTAAGTATCGGGACAATGACTTGATGAAGCTGGCAATGTGTGATGAAAGAAACATTGCAACATTGCGTCATCAAATCAATTTTCACATATCACCGTAAACATTACTCGGTATCGGTAACGGTAATCATTTCATTAAAAATCGATCGGGTAATGTGTGATGTTACGGAGTAATGTCACTTCCGTGGAAGAGATGCGTGATGTTGCATTACTATTTAACGTACTGTTTTGCGCATGTCTAATGAAAATGAAGTGTAGAAAAAATTTAATGAAATATTTTTTTTTAAATTGAAGTATAAGAGCACTCATATCGTGTCAGTCAACGTCAATCACACACATTCACAGGCATTTGGCCTAGACCTCGTTTTTAAAACATACTAAAAGACATCAAACTAAACAACTTTGCCTATGGAAAGCCTATCTAAAATATTGTAGATTTCAAAATAATTAATAATTGGCCTAGACCTCGCTTTTTTAACATACCCTTTTTATATTATAAATCGATAAAGGACATCAAACTTAACAACTTTGCCTATGGAATGCCTATCTAAAATATTGTAATTGGCCTAGACCTCGCTTTTATAACATACCCTTTTTATATTATAAATCGAAAAAGGACATCAAACTAAACAACTTTGCCCATGGAATGCCTATCTAAAATATGGTAATTTTCAAAAAAATATAATAATTAAAAATTGTCGTACCTAGTTCAAACTGAGAATGTATAGAATGAGAATCTTTGCTTCAGTGAAAATAAGAAACAAAAAAAAACATTTGATCTATGCTTTTCGCGCTGTAAACAAAAATATAACTTCTTTCGGTATTTTCCAGTTGTATTGATCGTCGTTGAAAAATAATATCATGAAAATAAACCGGTAAGCGAGCGATTGAACTGGAAAATATCGAAAGAGGTTATGTTTTTGTGTACACCATAGATCAAATGTTTTTTTTTATTTCTTATTTTCACTGAAGCAAAGAATCTAGTTCTATACATTCTCAGTTTGAACTAGGTACGACAATTTTTAATTATCATTTTTTTTTGAAAATTACAATATTTTAGATAGGCATTCCATGGGCAAAGTTTTGAAGTATGATGTTCTTTATCGATTTATAGTATAAAAAGGGTATGTTATAAAAACGAGGTCTAGGCCAATTTTCAAAAAATAATAATAATTAAAAATTGTCGTACCTAGTTCAAACTGAGAATGTATAGAATGAGATTCCTTGCTTCAGTGAAAATAAGAAATTAAAAAAAAACATCTGATCTATGCTTTTTGCTCTGTAAACAAAAACATAACTTCTTTCTGTATTTTCCAGTTCAATCGCTCGCTTACCGGTTTATTTTCATGATATTATTTTTCAACGACGATGAATACAACTGGAAAATACCGAAAGAAGTTATATTTTTGTTTACAGAGCGAAAAGCATAGATCAAATGTTTTTTTTTTAATTTCTTATTTTCACTGAAGCAAGGAATCTCATTCTATACATTCTCAGTTTGAACTAGGTACGACAATTTTTAATTATTATTATTTTTTGAAAATTACAATATTTTAGATAGGCATTCCATGGGCAAAGTTGTTTAGTTTGATGTCCTTTATCGATTTATAATATAAAAAGGGTATGTTATAAAAGCGAGTTTTTACAAACTACCCTTTTTATATTTTAAATTGATAAAAGACATCAAACTAAACAACTTTGCCTGTGGAATCCTTATCTAAAACATTGTAATTTTCAAAATAATTAATACATAAAAAGTGACGTACCTAGATCAAACTGAGAAAGTATAGTAAGGTTCTTAGCCTAAGCTAAAATAAAAATAAAAAACATATGGTCAAATCTCAAGATGTTTTTTTTTATTTCAGCTGAGGCTAAGAACCTCATTATACTTTCTCAGTTTGATCTAGGTACGACACTTTTTATTTATTAATTATTTTGAAATCAACAATATTTTAGATAGGCATTCCACAGGCAAAGTTGTTTAGTTTGATGTCTTTTATCGATTTAAAATATAAAAGCGCAGTTACAGAGCAGTATTACACAGTCAGGTACGGTCAAAAAGGATAAGAAGCTGTAATGATAAAGACACGTTGACACTTTTGAATCAAAGTAAATAAAATTAAACTACACTCTAATTTTTAATTATACTCAGAGAATGCGTTCCTGACACCTATCAGTTGTTCATAATAAAGTCAACATAAAGCGCTGACATAACCTTGTAATAGCGCAGTAAAGATTTAGAAAAATATTGTTTACCAAGTTATTTGACACTCAGCTTGGCACAAAAGTAGAAAATTCATTGATTATTGATATAATAATGTTGTTTTAAGCGTATAGGTGAAATAGATATTTTCGCATTTTTCGAAGTGGATGCAATAAATGTAGAGTAAAGCGTAAATTATTCTAAATACAAGTAACGCGAGAAGAGTTGTTATGTTGGTTGGCTTAGAATAGCACAAAGCTATTTTAAACCGCGGATGTCATAAAAGGTGACTTATGGTTTCGGGGCTTTATTGTTAGGCGATCTGGCTGGCACCAATCATCTTTTACTTCACCATCTTCATTTCATCTACTCTGTACTCAGCTTCAAAAGCATGATCGTACAAAGTTGCGATCGATAGAAACAATGGCGTGAGTATATGTATTTATGTATGTAAAGACTTTTTATTTTTATAGTTTGTAAAGTGTACGTTTCAACGCTCAGCTAACGTTTCTCAAACTGTACTATTTTGCATAACCTTTTAGTAGGCGGATTGCAATTTTTTATCGAATCGTTTGCAAAACTACGTCACAAAATAAACGATTCGATAAAACTCGCAGTTAAAAATCGAACTGTTAGAAGCAATACCTACTACAGATCCACAATCTTATCTTGGCCGGTAAGGGCGTCGCTGTCATCGATATTAGTATTGCCAGTAAATAAAAATTAACCATTATAAGGGAAATAATTTTACATCATACAGGCCAATTTATGTAGTACAGTATTGAAATGTCTTAATAAAACAAATTATATAATATTCATTTCATTAATAACTAGCTGCTATGTAGTGTCGGCTTTTAATAGCACTACCCCATTTCTGCCGGTGGGTGTACGTAAGAAGCGACTAACGGTATTGGGGCTTTTAAGAGATTTTTGGGCGATGCGGTTGGAGACCCATCACCAATAACCTTTTTTTACCATCTTTACCCCACTCAACTTTCCAAAAGTGGCTGACTAGTTTCTAACTCCTTAGCTCTGGCTACCCCTTCAAGGGATTTACAGCCGTGAGTATATGTATGTATGTATGTAATAACTATTATTGTAAGTAAACAAGTTCGTTTTAATGTAAGCTAATTATATTTATTTATTTTTGCCCTTGTCTGGTATGTCTACCCGAATGCCTGTGTTGCTTATCTTACCGCCCAAATGTTGTCTAGAAGAGATCGCTTTTAGCGATAACACTGCCAATGGTTCTTCTCTGCAAACTCATTATTTTATACTCAAGGATTTGTTCCTTGTGACACTCAGAGTTAATAAGTGGGTAACTACATAAAATCATTTTTTTAATCCTGTAAATCAGAGGCTTACCTTGTCGTGTACTGTCTTTTACATTTCATATTCACACATATAGATCCCCCAAAAAGGTGGCACAGAAAAAATAATTCTAAACATCAGATATCGTTTGGGTCATTCATTTTGCTGGGTCAGTAAATTTATGGGCACTTTTTTATTGCTGTTAACAGCCTTGTAACATATAACATAACATGACATAAACGTTAACGCCGAATACCCCCGAAGGGGTTTGGCAGAGGTACTTTACTTCTGAACATCACGTGACTTTGTCACCTGGTGTTCAGAGTACCCACGTTTTGCATGGACAGTATACTCACGTGATAGGGCGCAGGCCTATCGCCGTTTTGCACGAATACACTGTCACACGACTAAGTACAACTCAGCCATGTGGGTTTCCTCACGATTTTTTCCCTCACCGTTAACAACCGTGATAAATTAACCAAACATATGTCTTTAGAAAAGACAAATTGGTGTAGGCCCGATCCGGGATTTGAACACTAGTCGCTTGCACGTCAACCGGTGTTCTACCCATTAAGCTATCACGTCGTATTTGCCTTGTATTTTTATATATATGTCAGACAGTTATGACTTAAAGAAATGACACATTGGTACATCCCCGCATTAGGATTAGAACCCACGCATCAGTGTATACGAAGTGAAATCTTATTCGGGAGCATTTCCCCACTTCCCGTAACCCGCACCGCATGACTATAAATGCGCGCACAACTTTTCGGACGGTGTTAGCCTACTTAGATAAAATTTAACAAAATAAATAATAATTTTCATAAATTTTTTTATACTGAATACTGGAAATAAAAGCGCTTATTAATAAGAAAAGATACATCATAAAAATAATTATCTTTAAAAAAAAGTTTTTACTATAAAAAATATTAATGAAAGTGATAATTTATTATATACGTAGGTCACCCTATAATTTTTATTTAGTTGAGAACTAACTGACAATGATAGGTGGATATTTCAAAATGGCGACAGTAGTACCATAGTCGCCGCCGGCCAAGAAAAGATTGTGGATCTTTAGTCATAATGAGTGTCAACACGTCTTTTGGTCATTTCATTTTTTTTCACGCTCGAGTCACAGAGTCATCCTGTAATACGAAAAGAATGAATGGAATAGAAATGTAAAAAACCGTATCCTACTTCCGGAAAGAAGAAAGAAAGAACAAATTGAAGACAAGGACAAATATGCAAAACAATATTGTGATGTGATGTGGATGTGATGAGACGGACAAAAAAGAAGTTGTTATTGAAGTTCTATAAGTGATAAAACAGATTTTCCAATTGACAATATCAATTTGTTTTATTGCGAACGGATAATAATTGTTAACTCAGTGATAAACAGTGTACTCTTGAAAACTTTGATAGTTTTGATAAGTGTCGCCATTTTCGCTGATTCTATTCATAAGTGATTGATTTGACTTCTGTAAAACCTACCTATAGTAAAATTGGCTTTACATTACCAATATCTGGTGAACTGTATTTTGATAATTTTATTATCTGTATATCAATATATTTTGTCATAGTTCGAGGTGATTCAGAAATTAGAATCATTCAAAGGTTTGTGAATTAATATATTTCTTTGGTTGGTTTTAAGTACTAATGCGGCTGCTGTGGCTTATTTCTATTTTTACTGTGGTGGCAATTGCATCTGTATGTTTTTAGGTATAACATTCTAACCATTGTATTTGCCATTTTGTAATATTGTTTGGTTATTTTTATGTCAACCTTTACTCTGGCTATGTTGTGTGCTTATAGTTTTTTCTATAGTTTATACTATCCATATACTTCTAATTGTATTTTTTCTTATTTGTTTTGTAAAATTGAAGTTATTTCTGTGATGTACAGTTATTTCAGTTTTATCTATTACACAGGTATTTTTTCAACTTCTACACCTTTGTCACCATAATTTTCCAGTTCTACTTATTTATGACTAACATTAACTCTCATAATTAGGTCCCATTGGGTAAGCATAGTCTCTAGACTACTACATATGATACTAGCAAATCTTTCAAATTTCATTAGTTATGCTTTAGATGCCTGCTCAACATGTAAATAATTACTGTTAGTTTATTATATGAAGAAAATATTAAGTGATGGTTTAACTGTTAAATTTAATTACTTTTAAACCTATTATTTTATAATACATTATTGTATTTCCTCAATTTGTAGTGTCTGTTTGTGATTCTTAACAAATGTGAATCTGGCTAAGCAAAAATCATTCTTAGTGTTGATGACTTGAGAATATGAGTCAGAAAAAAATAATAAATTAGAATGTGCATATCCTGAAAAACCTTTTGAGCTTCTACATTCTTTACACATTTGCTCTTTTTCATACATTTATCAAATCACGGACACCTGAATCTTTGAGCACATTCTCCATTTGATCTAAATGTGCCCTCCATGGTCATCCTCTTCTGACATTTCCATCCACATTGGCTGTATATATCTCTTGCACCAATTTATAATCATGTATCCTCTCTATGTGCCTAAATCTCAGCATTCCTTTTTGTATCTTTTTTTAACAATATCATATTTTGCACCACATCTCATGAATTACACTATATCTCTCTCGATGACATAACCTTACATTACATTTTTCTGAGGGACCCACCTCATCTCTACTACTATACCCAACATTTGCTACCAAATATAAACGTAGGAACAAGAACAGTATTACACGTAGGAACAAGAACAGTATTACACGTAGGAACAAGAACAGTATTACAGCCATTCAAGCTTGTCTGTTGTTGCTCTCAACAATCACTTTAAAAACCTAAGTCACCTTTTACAAAGCCCAAGGGCTGTAGTAGTTTAGTGCTATCTAATATGTGACTACACAGCTATTGTACTTGAATTGTATTGAAATATATTATAGCAAATATTGAAAAACTTAAGAAATGAGGATCAAGAAAAAGATTAAAACTATTTATGTAGTATTGTCTTAGAATAGCACTACCCCATTACTGCCTGTGGGTGTTTGTAAGAGAAGACTTATAGTATTGGGGCTCTAGTGATTTTTGGGTGATGCAGTTGGAGACCCATCGCCAAGAACTTTTATTTTACAACCTTTTCCACACTTAACTACCAAAAGTGACAGAGGAACTTCATATTGTGAAGCTCTGGGTTTATTAGAGATTTATAGCTGTGAGTATGTATATTTATTTCCCTCTCTCCATGATATTTTTATGTATATCATGAAGTGGGCATAGGAGAAAATGTTTTAAAGGTTTGCTTATACATTATTCCTGAAAATCATCTTTTATTCATATCATAATTATTATGTATGAAATATAGGCTATCCATATCCATCCATAGCTTTTTACATTATGAGTTTCATTCATATATATAAAGAAAAAAGGAATGACTTTTAGTCACCATTTAAGGCTAAAAAAACATATTTGAATAAGATTAAATGCTTCAGTAGACACGTAAACAAAGTCAACTATAAAACCAGAAATGGAATAATAATACTGACAATAAAATAATTCCACAAAATTCAATTATATAAAAATTACCTAAGTTTGAACCAAAGCATTGCTGCATTACGTTACAATGACAATCTGTACTGAACTGGCTCAGTGTTTTTAATTTTGATCCTTTGAAAACCACTGGTTTTTAATTATCACTAACACGGTGACAATAACAACTGACGCATCTCACCATTATCTTCAGTTCACTCCTATATTTTAAGAGCACAGTCTCATCGCAAAACGAATCTTAGTTTCCACTCAGTTGCTACGATCATGGGCAATTCTTACGAGCGATATCACTCTCATAATCGTTTTTATGGTTTTCGGGGCTTTATTATATTGATAAAAACTCGTGCATCAATATCTTGAACGTGACGCAACCATCATCACCGCAAACCCCGAGCGCTTTTGCGACAGCCGACGATGGATCACAGCGAGCGCCGGAGCGAGCATTACATGTAATTCTAGCTTTATTACAGGCTAGATTGCATTACGCGTTACACGTATCCAAACCCCGCTTATGAAAATCTTTAGAAATCCACCCGGACACTCCAAAAAGAGAAAAACAACAATGTGTAAATGCCTTGGAGACTTAGATATAACTTACTTAAACATTTATGCAAACATTTACTTGAAAACCCGTGTTTATAAAAAACTGCTTTCTGTTTATTCCATGTTGTATCCATACTTTTCTTGATGAATTAGGCCGAGACTTAAAATTTAAAAATCAGCTACAAGATTTCTGTCATAATTGGGGAAAAAACGTAAGAGGTGTTATAGAAAACTACCGATGTACTGCTTACGTAAAAAAAGTCACAATCCAAGAAGTTTATTTTTCAAAATTTCGTTTATCATTATTCTGTTGCTTCGGAAGGTGTTCGTAAAGAGAAGAAGCAACAAAGAAACTATTTACATTCACATTTTCATTTAATCAAAAAAATTTTTCATAAAGAAGAATTTTATGTTTCATATTTTAATTTCATAGAGCTCACTCTATTATTATTAAATTTACAATTGCATTTGAATATTACGAGTGTAATACGTTATACTCGCACGATGTAAGTTTATACTTTATTTTTCTTAATTTGTTCCTGAGAACATCAGGTGACAGGATGTAAAAAGGGGTTCTTACTGTAGACGTATGTGTAGGGTAGAGGCAGGCCCAACGATTCCCCTTGGGCTGTGTTTGCCGGAAGATGCTCCACGTGCGTGAATGATAGAAGTTTGATGATACTTTTTTCATTTCGATCACGAAATAAACCCAGCAGATTTGTTTAAATTTCAGTATAAACTTAGGCTGTGGTTGGACGTAAGCTATGTTTATCCCGGCCTCTAAAACACCTTGGGATAATAATATCCCTCTGAATAAAACGCCCTAAGAGCGTAACAACTAGTAGTACTAGTAGAGCATAGCTAGTACGAGCGACCTTTTGACTAGATATCTCGTGGTAAATAAATAAATAAATAAATATAAAACAGCCATCTCTTACGCACTTACTTAGTATCTAACCGATATCGTGACAATAAAAAAAACGTTCGTGCTAGGCCCCCAGAGGTCTTATTTGATCCTATTCAGTGGTTACTGTTTTAATCCCTTACAAAGCAATACACGAATTTAATGTATTCTTGTATGGATTTGATTTTAATACCAAATGATAACTAATTCAAAAATTTTAATGCAATTCTTCGCTAAAGTCGGCTTTATCACTTAGGATTCTCAGTACTTGCGTTACGTATTTTGTTCATGTCCCCTTATATTTTTTAAAGTTAACGGACTTCTTCGCTTACGTACGATAAGAGGCATTAGCAATCAAGATATACCAAAATTATTCGCATTGTAGAACCTATTCAATATTGAGTCAGCACGGTTTATTTGCTCATATCTAAAAATACAATATTTCAAGACAACCCTCACCTGCAGTTAAAAAAGGCATTTGCTTGAGAAGTTTGTAGGAAGATTTATATTTAGATAACTAACGTGTATGTTATCCTACATTATTTTACTTAAGCCAAAGTATACTTTAACTATATTTATATAAATCATATTTATAATAATCATATTTCTTGTTATTTACTTTGTGTAAGGGTCATGCATGATAAACTATATATGCTTTGATGTTAACAATACTAAGTAACTAAATTATTTTTACAAAATAAGACGATAAACATTTATTCTATATATAGTTTACGATGCTTGTCTTTGTGAGCTAACCATATTTGGTATCAATTGTAAATGCTGCACATTTCGCTTGCTGACTAACGAATGCATGGAGTGAAGTCATGGTCAAAACATTTTGTTGGATTCTGGTTTGTATCGTTGGGGCCGCTTGTAGATAGAGCTTTTTCTCATTGCTTAGCATGTTTTATATATTTTGCTGCTTATTAAATAACCTGCTTAAATTGGACTCTGTTGGCTGCTTGTGGCGGCTCATAGAAATACCAATATTGCTTATAATACATTCGACAAATGTGGCTTTAATTAGCTTTAATTACCTTAATATATTCTTGGAATTGGCTTTTTCTTCTAATCATATTTATGTGTGCTCTAGCTTTTTACAATCTATTTCAATCATTAGCATGTTACGATTAATTCAAAAAATATATACATATTTCTCATTACAAAACTAACGACGTTGAATAATGTTCAAACTTGTTTTGACAGTGTTCAATGGGGAGCTTCCGAGAGCTGCAGGCATGACGGAAAAAATATTATATCCAGGTACGTACGACACTCCTTATACGCGTTGAAATAACCTTGGTATTATTAATCTACATATACTACGCATATTATTGTTGTGTCGTGTGATGACCAGTTCGCCCATAGTCTCATACACGACATTATGGAAATTCACCGAAACGTCAATAGCCACATGGTTATTTGCGATATCATCGTTGCTCAACTTTTCAAAGACATTGTTGATCTTTTAGCCTATTATGTAGAGAAAATATTGTGTTTGTATATTACTTTTTGGGCTTTGGTTATATATTAAAATATAGGGGATCCGTTAATGTGGCAATTTTTATAATATGTTCTCCTGTTTTCGTTAAAGCGTATTAAGGGTAATCAATGGCGCAGTTCTTGTGGCCGCGGCCATGTTAGAGTGAGGTCACGTGAGTATGACGTCACAGGCGTGACGGCGCCGGATCAATAGGAGAATTGAGCAACTTGACGAGGTCACTTTGTTCCAATCCAACCAACCTGGCAAATTTATCTTGAAATGAAATCGGTGCTTTGAGTACGTCTCTCTATCGAACATCAGCTCTTTGAATATTTATACGAAAATATAATATAACTAATTAACTAGTAATTTATCTATTGTAGAACCTACTGAACGAAAAAACTTAAGAAAATAACACATGCAAGAAATATAAGTACTTGACATGACTACTGACGTATAGGCAACAACGACACTAGTACTAAACTTTAAGCTACTTCTATTCGTTGTTAGCTTCAAGACCAACACATAATTCCTCAGTGTCGTTCACCCCGTGATTCGACTTTCCATTATTCGATGTCGGTTGAAACGTCTCGCTGCTATGTAGATTGTGCAAATTAAAGTAGGAATATTATCATCTCTGTAGACATCATTTATGAACTTGCAATGCTACCACATCCATTAAGAAATCAATGTGTTATGATAAAAATTTCACGGTTTGATCTGATAATAATTTGGTTATGAATTTCAGTAGATAAAAAGTGTTAAACAAATATTTTAATCCGATAAAACGAATCAAAATCGCAGTACGTATTATAGTCGCAAATTCATTTTATGCCAGAAAGAGAGAGAATAGTTTGTCCTATGTGGTGCAGAATAGTTGATGCGTCGTGGATCTGTACCTAGCGCGGATGACTATGTAAAATATATATGAATAGCTATGTAAGCAGGGCGAGGTAGGTAGGATCGATCTTCGTACTTCTTACGACAGACACTAGCGCATCTTCACTTACTTATGTAAAGTTTTGATATAAAACTAACTAGTTTAGGAGAGTTGTATGTTGTAATTGTTCTTTCGGGTGCCAGAATAAAAACTAAGATAGTGGTTCGTAATATAAATAAGTTTATGATAAAATCATTGATATTTGGACTAAGTAAATGGCCACTCTTGTGATCGACATAGACAGTGTCATTGGTCCCGCCGCCGGGTTAGAGTGGAATCTGCATTGAATATAGTCTACTGGTAAAGACGATTGATTCGTATTGTATAGGATGGTGGTGTACTTTGCAGTACTGAGTGCTTTTACATACACACCGAGTGAAACCCGGCTTGTTTGAGGTCAACGAACTGTTCATTTCGCTGCATCCGTTGCAAATACTGCGCATCGCATCAGTACCGTCGCCAATTCTGTCGAGTAAATGTGCCACTTTTTCATGTAACGCCGACCAAGTGAAAAGTAGGTACTAGATATTATGTTCAACAGAAATAATGCGAGGTTGACTGACTAGCTGTTAGAAAGTTGCTCGACATCGGTAATTTTATAATTTAATTCTTCGATACAATTCTTCACCTCAGCGTCTGTTTAATGACTTTCTTTTTTATTTAGTCGATGATAGCCAATATGGGTAAAAACCTATTATTGAGCATTTTTTTATATAGTTGATACTTATAATTACTATTCCAGAATGCTAATCAACCAAAAGTCATTTAACATCCCCTTATGACGCGAGAGAAATAGTCCCCCGCAGTGCTCTCCTAATCTTTTAACATGAATCCTGTGAATGATTCGAACTCCTTAGCGGACCATTGTAATGTTGCATCTTTTCTAAAATAAAATATTACAACGTATTATAATATTGTTTTTTACAATAAACATTTTAACTCTGCAGATAGTTTTTTGGGCCTTACGGAGTCTTTTATTTAAAGAAAGCAATTGCTGACTTAGGATCAACTGAGGGTCAAAGCGGTCGATGAAGTTAGCTTCAAATATGTAGCCGCAGCTTCTCACCCACAGGAACTGGTTTAACGCGGTCCTCGTTATGTCCACTTGACTACTGATATCGTTGTTGTGGACGGCGACTTTTATTCTTTTCTTTTGACTTATTTTATGGTTTGCTATGCTTTGTTTATTTCGTGTTACGTTATGTTATGAAGGGTTTTGCTAACTATTTTATAAACCAAGTGTAGGTTGGCGGCGGCATGCTGCTTTGTATCTGTGTTCGGTTTAAATATGCGGGGGAAATGTAGAAAGAAAAATCCTTTAGTGTCAACGGGCGGGGGGAAGGGCGGGGTGTTTGCAGGGTGCGGTTGGGGGTTGAGGGGGTGTTATATAGTGACGCGATCACGTGTACATTTTGCAGCCTGTATTGATCGTGCCGTCTTTTTCTTGTCCGTATTTGTGGCAATGCTACGTGATTTTAATCCCAGCATCACATTTTAACCCTTTAAGTAAAGCATAAAATTGCCTATTACCAAGTGCTTCTTCCTACGGTACCAGTACCTCAATAGGGTAACCCTTCAGTTTGCTTATCTAATTATCAATATTCCATTAATATATTGAAATAATGAGAGCACAGTGGCATCCAATTAATAGACCTACTTCCGTAACGCTTTGAGTACATCGCACTTTGTTCTGATTTCTAGTGTTGGGTGAGTGCCATGGGTAAACATAAATTTTGCGAACCGTAATCATAACTATAATAATGACAATGCGCTGAGTTTTGTTAAATATACACATCCATCTAGTTTTCCTCGTATGTAAGTATTATATTACGTAGTCGGCATCGGCAAATTGGTAGACTAATCGCGTGTCAAATCTTTGAAGATGTTACCACAGATGTGATTTATTATGCCCTTGTTACCTTTTTGTATCGCCATTTAATTATTTAAACAATTATAAACACCTATAGAAACCGTTCATTTCAAAGGGTAGGAAATATTAGCAGTGTAAAACAAGCAAAAGAATAAATTTAAGGCCAAGAAACTAAAATAAGAATGTTCATTACATTAGTCTCAACTCAAAGCTAGTCGCAGCGTAGTTGCGTGGCGTCCATCGACCCAGCTCAGCCCGTTCATATATATGTACTGAGCCAAAGAGCGTATGTACGCCCGCTTATGTGCATTTACTGAGCTATACAATAAGAACTTTTGCCTCGCTCCTTTATATTGCGCTTTCAAAATTACACCGATCCCCGCCATTGTGGTTTTATTTGCATATTCTATTGTTTTTTGTGTGCTATTTTCGGTTTGTTTTCCAGCTGCCAATGCGATTTAATTAAATTGGTTCTTTATCTATGAATTCTTCGGTGTTCTCCTGAAACGCATTTGTAGCCAAATCTAATTTTAGTGTTTGTATAATGATTTTCTAAGCTAAAGTACGTGGCACTTGTTTGATCTCGTTACTTCACAAAGTACAATGATATCTGCTACCGTGAGATTGTGCTTCAGTTGAGCGTGATTGTATTATGTTGTATTTTCTATTTTGGTCGCGGCTGTGGTGTCGGCGGTATTCCGCGGCTAATCGCTACGTCACGTGACCAGCGCCGGAAGGACGGGGAGGTGAGGACCCGTGGGGAGGGACGATAACGTCCACGCACGGAATGCAGACAACTGCCTGCTCGAACCAATATCATTGCTTGTTCACTCGATGTTCTACATTACTCTGGTTCAACAAAAAAATGTGATTTATTTGTGGTCATTAAATAATATCGATTATTTAAGCGATGAAGTTGAAATAAAACAATATTCATAATAAAGTAAAATTATAACGTCAGCAGTGCACACTTTACTATTAACGCGGTTGTAATAATAAACTCGCATGAAATGAAAATGAGGTCACGGTCAAAAATGTGAAAGCTCAAATGATATGTTACGACTGGCATATGTCTCGTTTCGCCTATGTAAAATGATCAAATAGTAAATTAGTGGTTTGTGTTTATAAATCAAGCTACTCAGTAAATTGTAACTCCTTTGGTGGTGCTGAATCGCTCATATCGATGTGTTCTCGTATTCAGTAATTGCAGCGCGCGGATTGCAAGCAGTCGGGTCGCACGGCGCACTCCTCCCGCTCTTGAGCGTCGTAAGTAAACACAGTGTGGTGTTTATCCGCGTCTCGCTCACACCGGCTGTGACGTGTTCCGCCTCTAAGGTGCACTCGCTGTTCCTATTATTTTCGTGACGGGTATTGCGCCGAAGCCGATTCCCGCATCCTCGCCCCGAGACGCGAGGTCCGGTCTCGCGACGAAGCGGCGGCGGCGGCCGTTCGTATCGCACGCCTGCCACTGCCACCCGCGCGCGCCACTCCGCGCTCGAGGCCGATCCTTGGTTCGCGCCTACCATTTCGTTCAAACTTGTTCTATTGAAATCGAAAATGTGCTACGTTATGGCACCTGCAAGCATTTGTGACGAGTGCTCGCCTCACAGCCCGACAGCGGCGACTTGATTACAATCAGTGCTAACTTATCGGTGACAGTTGTTTTTTTGGATTGTGTTTTGGAAAGCTCATGCTACACATAGATGTGGATGCGGTGTGGAGTGGAGTCAGAAGATGCATTTCAAAGAGTCGGTCACGATGAGCGACCGTCCGAACGAGCGCGGCCGTCGCAACTCCCGTTGCAAGGGTATGTGCTCTGTCTTGCCAACCAGATATCTTATCACGCGAACTTCTTATCTTGCCGAAGTAGTGCCACTTACGTTTGGCTCGAACTATTTGTCAAATTTCCTTATCATACTTATTTGTCCAATTCAGTGAAGACAATATTTAAATGATAAAGTACATGCAGACGTCACGTTATATACAAATTACAGATTCATATTTACCACAAACTACATTAAATGCCTTGATTACAACAACTATTTGTACACTATGGTATACAATAAAAGTTTGAGTTTGAATGTCTGAAAGCAAAATAGTGACCCCAATAATGTGTATTTAGCTAATTTATGCCACAAATTATATTTCGAAAAATTAGAATAAGGTGTTTTGCTACTAGTGTTAAACTATAATATAATAAAAAACCCGAATCAGATTGACGTGAGATGGTTGTTATGTATATCGTCTTTACAAAGTTGTGCAGTAATTTTCCAAATACAATTACTACGCAGTATGATTGAACAGTTGTTTTCGCTGGTTCGTGATGCGACCGCGGACATGATAGACCCGAGGGTAGGTGGCAGGGTTTAGGAGCAGAGGGGGGCTGGGAGACTGTGTAGGATGGAGGTGAGATCATAGCATAGTGGCAATGGCGAGTGCCTCAGACGATCGATATGTATTTTGAACGCAGTGTTTGGAACCGACCGACTAACAGATCTGAGTTTCATTACTTTGTACAAAGAGATGATATAAAACTTAATTTCGATGTTTCTGTACATTTTTGTTTTCGTTTGATTCAAAATATACTTTTCGGAACGAGTATTGAATGCATAAGTAAATTATAATTGATAAAAAATATCTTATTTATTAACTAGGAAAACTGAAAGAAAGAATGCAAACGTTTAATTTGCCAAACAAAATAATACGATAAAATACACCCAGTAATTTGTATAGTGATTTTGAAAATATTTTTTATATTGTTTAATTATTATTTCTATCTTTTGTATAAATATTTAAAACTCATAGATTAAGGTTATTCTGTACAAATAATTATTTCCTTACTCCATAAATGTATGATATATTTAATTTAATAAACACCCAAGTTCACACTAATCAAAAAAATTCTTCTTGTCCATAATTCATGCATTAATTTGGTGTATTTATTTCCAACTAGTAATGATAGTTATTTTATCTCAAAAACTGATAAAACTGCGCCTCAGGTAAATAACCTAAGAATTTTCAAGACTCGCACAACTAGGTTTCATAGGTATTGATTTCTTGTCGGAGAGGAATATGTATCAGCACGTTGTATATCTTGGCACATTGCTTACTCTAGCGAATCATTTCAACTTCACATTGTAGTACAAATAGTTAAATACCATAAATACATGATACCATTTACCCCGTATATCTTCGAAGGTGTGGTCATAAAGGTTCTTTAGAGCATCGTGTAGATGGCAATAAGTTTGCACCTTGTTGTGTTGCCGTTTAGTGTTGGCTTATAATATCACTTCACCGATAGGGTAAGGACTAAGGAGCACTCAAGTTATTGTTAAGCGATAGGATTAGAAAGTCGTCACCAATAATCATTCATTTTTAAAAAATACCCCTGTGAATATCGATACCTTCGAGATATGGTTGAGGAACTTAATGTTCCTATGTTCTACTGAGGATACGCTCTGTGAGGTTTTATAAACCGTACCGTGGTCATA
Organism: Bedellia somnulentella; assembly: GCA_963576735.1. Classification (NCBI taxonomy): domain Eukaryota; kingdom Metazoa; phylum Arthropoda; class Insecta; order Lepidoptera; family Bedelliidae; genus Bedellia; species Bedellia somnulentella. The sequence goes on along the minus strand of OY755173.1, from coordinate 14,719,735 downwards.
AGTTAGATTAGTACTCAAACTAAGTTAAATATCTCTAGCTCTGGCCAAAAAGGGTTACAAAATTATTTAAAATTAGGAATACTTCAACCAATTTAAAACATTGAGTCTGGTAGAGATTGTAAAATAACAGCTGACTATCTCAAATCATACCATGTCGCTCGGGGGAGTTCATTATGAGAGATTAATGAAATAATAAAACAAGAATTTGCAAACTTATTTTCACCAACAAATCTCAGCTTGATGGGGAATAAAATTAGCCACATCATGTTTCAACTTGTCTAAACAAAAACTCGACGACACAACACACCACTAGCTCCATCAGTCGCTATTAACTATAGTGGTTTGAAGATTTTATCGATCGTCACTTTGCGGAATCTGCCAAACAGGACACGTTAACTCCCGTTTCGCTCACTCCTTTTTGTGCTTTAAAACGAGCTCCTTTTTTCTCCGAACTTTGAAGTTCAGCCTTTTAAGGGTTTCTGGGTCCATCCTTGTTTACCTAACAACCACTTTTCGGTAAGAATAATACCCTCATCTATTTCTTCATCTATTAGGGTAATGAATGACCAAGTAACTGTGAATTACTTTACACATTGATTGCTGTTATACTTAGCCATGCGATCTTAAAATATGCCGATAGCCTCCATCCCTATACCAGGTGAATATACTGTCAAGGTAAATAGTGGGAAACTTCAATACTAGCTCACAAAAATAACACGTGATTTGATAACTTTTGACTCCCTTTCAAGATTATACGCTGAAAACGATATATCTACTAATTCTGTCTCATTGTATAGTATCTCAAATAAATAGTATGAATTTTGTTTCCCGAAATAAAAAGTGGAAGGGCAGAATTAGTAGCCTAAATAAGCATAACATAACAAAAATATGTGCTATTGATATTTTAAAAAGGCAGGGGTCCGAAGTGAGCAGTATAGAATAATTGTTGAATGTAGCCGAAGCTCGTAAGGTTTGTCACTATCATTGATAGTGACGATCAATAGTGTCTGCCTACCCCAATGGGAACTAGCGGCAAGCGTATACATTCTGTGTACTAAGTATCGGGAATTTGTAAATAAAACAAAAATTACAAATTATTCATCTTAATTTATTTTATCGCCTTCAAAATAGGCCCCATCGCTTGCAATACATGTTGTATCCACCGCATCACCTAGTCTTCCATACATTTTTCATAGGCTATTTGCGGTATGGCCTTTAGCTCATTCAGCGAATTTTCTTTTCTTACTTTCTTTTCTTTTCTTACGGCTTCTATCGACTCAAAACGTTTTCCTCGAAGTGGTAATTTTAACTTGGGAAATAAAAAAAAGTCAGATGGAGCCATATCAGGTGAATACGGTGCTTAGTCGAGAACTTTTGTTGAATTTTTCGCTAAAAACTCTTTCACTATAATGGCTGTGTGTGATGGTGCAGCATCCATGAGTTGTGTTGCCACAAATCTGGACGTTTTCGGCGGATACTCTCACGCAAACGCTTCATGACGCCTAAATAATATTCTTTATTCACTGTTTCTCCCTCTGGAAGGAATTCGGAGTAAACCACACCACGGTAGTCAAAAAAAACTGTCAGCATCACCTTGATTTTGGAGCGACTTTGCCGCGGTTTTTTGGGTTTCGGCTCGTTTTCGAGACGCCATTCTGAAGTCTGTTGGCTTGTTTGCATGTCGTACTCATAAACGCATGTCTCGTCGCCAGTTATTATACGTTTCATAAAGGTCGGATCCGTAGAAGCTCGGGAAACCATGTCTTCAGCGACATGCTTTCGCTGCGCTTTTTGAACAAAATTGAGCTCTTTTGGAACTAGTCGAGCGGCGACGCGTTTCATGCCTAAAATGTCAATGAGAATGTTGTGGACGGACTTAAAAGATATGTTCACCTCACAAGCCAACTCTCTCTGACTCATACGTCGATTTTCGAGCTCTAGCTTCTTGATTCTGTCGATGTTTTCTTTGGTAATCCTAATCCCACAATGTGACTTGCAATAAATATATTTGAATTTGAATTTGGTCGTAGCGGTTGAAGGTCTACCAGAACGAGGCAAGTCTACTACTACTTCTCTGCCTTCTTTAAAAGCCTTATACCATTCATAAGCCCTTGTTTTCGATTTACACGATTCGCCGTAGGTATTTCGCAACATTTTTAGTGATTCACCACATGAAATATCATTCGAAACACAAAATTTAAGGCACACTCTTTGTTCAACAATATTTTCCATTGTAAAAATCGCCGAGGACTCAAAACTATGACCAACAAAAAATGTAGTTTAAAACAAACTAAATGACAGATCCCGCTCAAATTTTGCGCGCTAAATCAGTACAGTGCTACCAACATGCAGTAAAAAAATTTGAACGACCTCTTTTACGCGGGTCTTTTTATTTACATATTCCTGATACTTTTTACATAACATAAACGTTCACGCCGAATATCCCCGAAGGGGTTGGCAGAGGTACTAATACTTCTAAACATCACGTGACTTTGTCACCTGGTGTTCAGAGTACCCACGTTTTGCATGGACAGTGTACTCACGTGATAGGGGGCAGGCCTATCGCCGTTTTGTACGAATACACTGTCACATGACTAAGTACAACTCAGCCATGTGGGTTTCCTCACGATGTTTTCCCTCACCGTTAACAACCATGATAAATTAACCACACATATGTCTTTAGAAAAGACAAATTGGTGTAGGCCCGACCCAGGATTTGAACACTAGTCGTTTGCACGATAACCGAGTGTCGATACCCACTGGGCTATCACGGTTGCTTTTACGGATACTTTTTACACAGAGTAGTATGTATATATCCGTAACTGTTTATTTTTACTTTACTTCCACAATAGTTTATATTGACGAATAGATATTAGGAAGCAATCTATATACAAATTCCGACCCCCTCTTAGTGGGTTTTCCAAACGGCCAAAAATCACCCAATCGACTATTAACTTATAATTTCGACGTAAATCCCAACAGTAGCCACGGGCAAGGAACAAAAGACCCTCAGCCTTTCTACGACCGAAAAGGAACAGCATGGCAGTATGAAGGACCGTTGAGGCTGGGTTTTCACTCTTCTATTGCTAACCTATCACTTAATACACACACAGTCTTCGTAACATACATTAACTATGCAAAGAGTGGAGATATAAAACATACAATAAAAAGTAAATACTACTAATATGTAATACTACCTGAACCCTCAGCAGGATGACCGACTCCACATTAACTTCTTGAGTCTATCTAAGCATTTTCCATCTCTTGTAAATAGTTAGCTTGGATATTATAGATATTATTACCATGAAAACCACATTTAAGGTCACAATAAGACTATAGACAACGTCTCATCCTCTCTTTTCAAGATAACACAAACCTTTTATATGTATTGTCGTAAACCACATTTATATTTGTTGAGCAGTTAATGATGTTTTCTATATCCATATTATTGAGACTATTTATAGAATGATGTCATATACGACCATCTGCTTACTCAAATAAGTAGCGCCCTTAAATATTTGTAGTGCAAAAAATAGTAAATATGTATTGAAAATTATTGCTTAAGATGTGTGCTAAAATAATAAATGTAGGTTAAAAATTCTTCACTTCAGGTATGTAATGAAAGTATAAGTTCTGGTAATTCTTGCTGTGTCGTGCTGAAATTCTCATTATCGGCATCTAAAAATATGTTGAGCTGTCAACCTGCCCCATATTTCGACAGTTGTTTTTGAAGCGATGCACAGTGATTCGCGTAGAACAAGCTAGGTGGACAAAAGTCATTGTCCAATTTCCTGGAATTGATCGTTTTATGTTGTCAAGAACAACCCTATTATCTCATTTCCAAGAATTGATTGTGCAAAGTCCCGTTATGGCTTGCTAATGAGGTGTTAAAGGGTAAGTAATGACGATTATTACTAATTTGTAATCGTCTCAGTTGCAATTTTGCCACACATTCGACAACACCTCATGACTTGTGCAGTAAACGAATCAGTGTTTTGTGCTATGGATCCTATTAGTACAGGTAAGAACATTATATTTTTATAGAAATCTTACTCCTAGGTAACTAAATCCAATAAAATTTTACGGTCTAAAGGATAGTGGGAAAAACACAAAAAAAATAATATTTTTTAAATGTTTTATAGACTGCAACTTTTTGTCTCCACATGTCTCCGGGTTAGATTTTATATATGTCGTAGATCTAAGCCTAAACTTAATATTAAACATCACTTTCCATGCTCCTTTTTTGCTCTAACATTTTTTTTATTTTTTTTTACAGAGCAAGTGCTTAGTGTTTCGAAAATCAAATTTTTCGAAGAGTGGATCAAACACGATAAAGAAAACAGAAATTCACGCATTTTCGATTTTCTTTCGGTTAAATTTGATCTCTCAAATATAACCGAAGTATCCTTGCGTGAAATCACCAAGAGCATCGCTGCTAGTAGCACGAAAATAGCCCAGAAATGGAATAGTGCTAGTCGCATTAGGGAAAGGTTTCTCTCTATGCATAAAACATGGCTGGAAGGCACAGACTTTCATTTCAAGGTGTCTGTTAACCCTCCAGTTGCCACCACTTCTACTGAGGGTGCTCAGCGACCGGGAAGACCTCAAAAGAGCTTTGAGGAGTCATCATATAAAACAAAAAAACGACGTGTGGACGGCATCGTTTCTGAATGGAGTGCAAAAGAGTTGGCAATTGCTGCAGAAGTAGCTAGTAGATCGGAAGGCAAGCGGAACGTTGCCCAAGCTATAAAACGAGCGAGTGATGGTACAAGTTTTGAGCAAAATGTATCCTGCCCTAATGGAAGACTTCACACCAATATTGGAACGTGTGCCTATTATATGGACGCTAAGTGTACAAGTCACACGTACAAAGCTACGAGGAAGTGGAAAATGAAGGCGGGACATAAAGTGTTACCATCATACTATAGTATACGTAAGTGTTTTTTATCCTGTTATCCCCCTTCGGAGCACATTTCTGTAACGGAAACACGCGCAGAAATTAAGCTACAATCGATTTTAGACAAAACTGCTGAGAGATTAGTAAAAACACAGGAAGAAGTTATAAGAAGTGTGCTTCCACAAAATTCTTCATTCACTTTAATAAGTAAGTGGGGCTGTGACGGTAGTTCCGGCCACAGTACCTACAAACAGAAATTAGAAGATCATGAGGCGGATTCTTCAGATGATGATAGTGATAGGGAGTGATTGTAACATATATAGAATATTATTTTTTGAGTAACTGACTTGTAAACATTTGTTTTTCATATTAGTTTTAAGTTTAGAAAAATGTTTAATGTGGAAGAAATCATGATTTTTGCATTTAATATATATATTTTTTTTCATTTTTTTAATTTTTATTTACACTACCCCCCTCACATTTACCTTAAGTCATGAAATGTAAAAAAAAGTACAGAATACGTATGATTAAGCACATATAGAGCCATTCGAGTCGAAAAATAATTTTGTCCATCTAGCTTGTTCTACGCGAATCACTGTGCGATGTACAGATCTTTTATGAATCTGCATCAGCCTAATTACCTGTTATTGCTTGATTCTTATTTTATGCTAAGATCTCGGTGTTCACTAACATCACAACCAATTTTATATAGCCATGCAAGATTTAAAAAAAAATACATTACATTTGAAGAAAACACGTAAAGTCAAGTACCACAGCCTTACCACATCGAATAGAAATAGTATTTAATAATAAATAAAATGAGGTATGCTATTTGTGTAAAAACATGTTGCTAGTAAATTGAACGATTTTTTATTTGCTCAACACCTGATTAAATAAGATTGAATATTAACTCTTACCAAAGGAAAACGGATTGGTTTAACATGTTATCACAAATGACACTTATATTAATTTCGTTTCTTTCAAAATACTTCTGATCACAGCAGTTACGCACTTCGGATGATGTGTAGGAGTTTTTTAACACATATTTTTTAAATTCAATAATGTAAAATTTGGCGTATGCAAAGCTCAGGTTACACCAAGCAGTTTTATCATTATCAATATTACTAGAAAGGACTTCCAAGTTCAGAGTTCGTTTCATTCGTCATCATTCAGGAAAAAGATGTGCACTGTTGGACATATTAGGCGTCCTATAAATATCTCCGCAACGACCGGTCCTGCGCAGTCCTTATCAATCGGCATGCCCTGGCCTTCGCAAAGTTTATTGTTGCATTGTGTTTTGGTTCTGATGGATTCTAAGTGTCGTCGGGTATCATATAACAGAAAGGACATTGGTAGAAACGCTTACTAGGACTTAGCTAGGCTTCGTACATCCATCAAACTAGGCATGTTACCAACTGTATGAAAATATATTTTTTTTTGAAGTCAATGAATCTTAATACTTTAGGAGATATAGATAAAGAATATTCAAAGTAACAATCGGCTGAAAATGCGTGTATCAACGCCATAAAACTAAATATGATAATAATCAGTCGTTTAATTCTGGCTTCAATCTTTCAATTTATTTACTCAATATTTTATTAAAACTGATATTTTCATTCAATTAGAAAACTTTGTACTAAACTGATTGTGTCAAATCCTGCTGTTTACAAAAAAATATTTATTAATAATTAGACTAATTATTCTTCTTCCCAAAAAGTCAATATACGTAACCACTAACTGTCGCAGAACTTGTAACCACAGCCTCTTATAATTCTTCCAGTCTCATAAATAGCTTTAGATTTTGTAGATGTTGGTCTAATTTTGTATATATTCATGTGAAATACATTTAATTTTAATGAGATAGTATCTATTGATACATATAAAAAATAAACATATAAATGATCTGATTTATTAAAAAATAATTCTTATCTCTCTTGAAAATAAAATAAATTTAATTTCAGCCTAACGTTACACAAAGAGTTAACCGTAATAAAATTTGCTGCGTTATTTGCATAAATCACTTATCGTTATTTAAAATAATTTGATAATCAACACATTTAATATTAGAAGTCTAAGATTTATTCACCTTGTCAATTTTCTGGTATTTTTGATGCCCAATGTTAAAGATTTGCCATCACTAAATAAGTATAAGTGGGACAACTTTTCAACCGTTAACGGTAAACCATTCATATTATCAGTTTAAAATAAACATGGGCCCAGTGTTGGACCCTGTGAAACACCCTCTTTAACAGAAATGCAAAGTATATGGTAATAATGTTATGTTTTACAACTTTTCGTACTCTATTTAAAATATAGTTACTAATTGATGCTATTGTGTTTCTTTACTTAAAGCTATCGGAACAAAATGGAAGAAATTATTATATTGGAGTTTTGAACATTACAAGAGTGTTTAACAGCTTAATATACTACTCATGCAATGCAATTGTTTGCTGCCTTTACACCGATTTTTTACACCGTTTGCGACTGAGTAACTGAAAATTATTTTATTTTTATTCTTTTTTCACTCCTTGGCCGTGATTATAATATAGTAAATATAGCAATATATATTTTATACTAATTACTAATATACTGAGTGAATATTTGATAAGAAATTAGGTTAGGGTTAAAAACCGTGAATAATTCACTACGAATATGAAAACTAAATTCTAGAAGTTACAGAACTTATGAAACTAGAACCTTATTCAATCAATTAAATAGTTCATCATACTTTTGTATATGTTCAGATTCGATTACTTGATAAACATTTCCATTACTTAAGTATAACTTTGTCGGAGATTCGTACTAGTTTTTTCCAAGGTGATAATAAAAATTGTAATTATCTAAAAAAAATATAATAAATTAACTTCTAATGATTTATTTTTGTAAAAATACTTAAGTGTATGTACGCCAAAAAACCTGGTACATTTTTGTGACTATTATAGAAGGATTTGCTTAAAATTGCCCATCAAAATTACCGTTTTACCAAAACTTGCTATATTGTCTTTTCTAATGATTGAGTTCCAAACTTCATATGATATGCAAAAAGTATCAACATCAACCAATCATCTATTTTTGTATTACGTGTTTAGTTTTAGGAGTGTTTATATCATTAGCAATAGTGACGATTGCTATAATATGAAGAACTATTATTATTTCCTGTTCCTGCAATTAGTACTTTTAACCAATTTATTGGAATCAGTGAAGAAATGAAAATATTGCAACTAATCTCACCACACTCAACTTACTTCTTTCGACAACAACGTCAATGTATAAATTACAATTTATTTTTATCATATGTTTAAGCATCTGAAATTCTTAATGACTCCTGTTTTTTGCGCTGGCATATATGTATAAACCATGAAGTATTATTATATTTTATAAAGGAAGAGAGTAATACTTAATAAATAAACACACCAAATCTTCATTGATAAATTATGATATGAACTTTCAACAGATTTGTATATATATTTGATTCGGACTGCAAACTACAAAACGATTAATAACATTCTGCTAAATATCCTCGGAAATTTGGTTATTCTCATCATATAAAGTATTCTTTAATTCGCATTTAAAATCAACAATATTTTAAATAACAAAAACTGTTCTTTGCAATAATTTTGTAATACTTACCGTAGATATTATACCTACCGTACAAATTAGATACCAAAAATAAATAAATGTTGCTGTGAATATATAAGTCATTTAAGTACAATGGTATGGCGGCGTTTATATTTCTTCTTAAGTTCTTAGGTCCACCGTTTTCTTAAGTACACTTTCAAGTCAAACTTATGAACATATTTGCTAAATTGACTTTTGTTATAGGCGCTGGCGTCAAGATGGAACATTTCCAAGCGGCGCTGGATCCACGAAAACAGGAGCTCCTGGAGGCCCGCTTTCTTGGCGCAAAGGTTGGTTCCCATAATTTGAAACTTGTAATGATTCAATTTTAATGACAAGTGGTTTGTGATTCTATACTTGTTAAACATCCTATTAACTGGTGATAAGAGTAGGAATTACGAAATATTTATACATTCTATATATTTATATATTTTTTTATCTAATTTTTTATTAAGTTTGAAAACAACTAGACATATATATACTTATATATTTGTGATGGTTGCCTAAGTTCAATTGCAGGATTAAAAACAAGAAAATATTTGTTGTGGATAGCATTGTGTTACGAAACGTTTCTTTTGTTCTTATATTTCCTGCGTATCGCTCACGCTCAGTTGCCGGTTATCGGTGGATGTTGCTGGTTTATTAAATTTGTTCGTATTGTTTCTATATGTGTTAATGGTTGGTATCATTCGCTCGCTACGAATGACGACGTCGATGCCACGAAACGGGCGCATTACGTGTACAATAGAAAATGGCTGCTCGCTCTGTCGGTCGGTGGGTAAAACAACTAACACACTCATAAGTGGGCGTTTGCGGTTGTCTCTATATTACAGTTCTAATTTATTATCGTCTAAAGCTCAATCATATCTTATTACTTGGTAACATATTTTGGTACCATTAAATTTTATTGAGTTTAAATTAACGATTCGTTATTAAGCCTGTTTAAATTCTCATGACATACATTATATCGAAAATCTCTGATATGCAGATTGCATGCAGATTAAATACACTGTTTGGCATCCATATATAAACCATGTACTTTTGGTGTTGTCTTTGACATATAACTACTAAGCTAGTATCGCAATCTCACCTAAACAAGTTGGGCAGTAAATATTGTGGTTTTATTATGTGTCTCGCGTGCACATATCCCTCCGCCCGCCCCCCTCCTCTCATCTGAATGACGCGTCACTCTACCGCGCCAAGGCAACACTTCTGTACGTTGTTTTTCTATCCTATTTGTGATTCAATTCGTCTTTCATAACTTTTATTGATTAAGACATTAAAAAAACAAGTAAATATGTTTGACTCTTTCGGTTATTGTTGTGTATAGAAAATATTAAAGTAATAACGACTCTATTAGCTTGAATTAGTCTAAGACGTGTACGGCTCAGTGGTTAGTGTTTATGTGCTTACTGTACTGCCTAATCGATTCGACATTCGTCTGCCGGGGCGCTCGCTCACTGAATGTGAAATTGTCATTCTGTCATTCAATTCAAAATGGCCGGCGTTTTATTATATACTAGTGAGAAACCGAGACTATATACTTTTGCAGCATGATAGCGACCTTCAATGTAAATTTTATGCTACACAATCTATATTTAATATGTCTTTCCAGACACGGCAATTAAAATTGAACAAACTTTCATTATCACAGTTTGCATTACAAAGCTAATCACTTGAAAAAAAATTAGACCAGTATCGCGTCTTTGCAGGTGACCGCGGGCGAGATTTTAGTAGAAACCCACCGGGCCTCCGAATGCAAAATGGTGAGTTCTCTATCTCAGACTAATGTGTGGCAGACCGGAAGTTGCTATCGTCAAACTAAGTATTCTATTGTACTAACCCTTTATAACGGAAATCTAGATATTTCAAGATTTTTGCGTTGACTGAGAAGCAGTTATTTGATCAAACTCATAAAAGTTGTGAAAAAGGATTAATGGTTTCTGGTTGTAAATAATATATTCTATAATTATTTCTTAAAAACTACAGTGTCACAACCATTGCATTGAGTAAAAAATTAAGAACACGATTTATACATATACATCGTAGAAGACGGTTGTGGTACGGTAACAAATACACATCAATTAAAGCGCATCCTAAAAATAGCATGATCACATTGATCACAAATAACTATGCTTACGACTTTTGCGCTCTTGCTGCATTATACTGATTTACTGTTTTACACTCTCATCAATATTTTTATTATGTTATTAATCGATTAAAAATCTTATGTTAGTGAAAAGTCATTGACACTGGTGTCATACTCAGTCATTACAATTACATGGTGAAAGTCATTTTAAACCTCATCGTGTACCACTGAACTTATTTATGATTGTAAGCTAACTCTTGGCTATGAGTTTATTGACCCCAGCTCCTTGCTGGCTACATTTTCTAAAGCACGCAAGTACTTTAAAGTACAACGCTGTTACCACCACCCTCGCTCCGTTTGACCTATTTAACCACTTATAGACATAATCATCTACACACAAATTGTCCAAGTTAAGATTTAATTACGAAGAGGATCCATATACCTTCTCCGAAACAATACATTTAAACTTCAGTTTCCAGTGTTTTTCAGCACAAAAGTATTGCCACTACAAATATGCAATACGCAAAAGGCCTTTTTCAGTGAACTTGTTTATTGACGTCATTGATAGTCTTGGAAAACATCAAAAGTACAAGTATTATTAAAAAGACGAGAAGAACAAGGTTTGCACACAATTGATCGGACACACTTAGTGTGAAAGAGAGCAAACACAGACTTTACAGAGAGTCACACAGTATCGCTCACTAGGCTTATATCTAACTCGAAGGGAAATAATATGGAATGGAACACAGGGTCTCGCCCCGCCTCGCCTACATAGTGCCGTCAAACCTCATTCCACCGTCGTCGTTTAGCCGCCCGGTTCCGCAGTTATTTATACACAACAGATCTTTCGCACCGGTCGTCACCGCACTTAGATAAATTAAACCTAGCAAGCACGGTTCACAAATAGAAGTCACATTTTTTATCACAGAATCACGAATATGCTTCTAGATGTATAAATCCCACACCAGAGATCGTGTCGGCATACTCTTGACGAAACATTCATTGCGGCATCAATAAGTTGGAATTAGTACGGTTGGACCGCACGACTGGCTCGCTTCGTTGCCGCGGAGGCAATGAACGGGCCGGCCGGCGGCGGCGGCAGGTCGGCCGACTAGCGACGGCGGCGTATCAGCTGAGCGTCACGCACTCCCCCCGCACCGCCGCTCGCGACATTACAAGGTCCACCATCCCGCGCCCGCCCCTCTTTGCTTTTTGCCGACTTTTCACACCGACTTAACTGCGCCTAACTCCACTAACATTTATGCTTGCTTAATCATGAAAACAATATGTAGAAAGTAACATTTTAAGTACCTACATCCAAAATATCTTTTCTGACCTTGAATTATGCGAAGTTTTAATATTAAGTTGGTGATTTAAGAACTGACCTATGAAGGTGTCAGATTCAATGAATTTAGCTTTTTTGTTCCGCTGTTCTATGAATACATATATATGTTTTCATTAGAAAAGGTATAATGTTACAATGTTGCAGTAAAATTATAGTCTATTGAATCGGTTGCCTCCAAGTTAAAATAATCAATATTGCAGGCTAGAGTTCGAATCCTGTAGCGTTTGGTGCATACTTGCGGTTAAAGTTGCGCCGACTCCTCCCTCCCCAGGCCCCTAGCCCTGCACCCTGGCACTAGAAAATTGGGTTAAACAGCACACCGTTGCACGGACCGCACCGAAGGCTGTCGAAGAGGGGATTTCGGGGGAACTTAGCTCTCGCAATATAGTCGCACAATAAATGTGGCACAGAGCTGTGACGGGTATTGATTGTTTAATATTACGACGCAGTTTTTGGTCCTATTGCGGCGTAATAGAGTAATTTATGAAATATAACAATGCTGAACTCAAATCTTTATGTCCCCTTTTCTTAATAATATCTTGCTAATGCATAATGAGCAATTCCATGGAAGCAATTTTAAGATTTTCCAAAAATTTCTTTCTAATTGAAAACTTTATCTGTGAAATCTTGATAAGATTTGTAAAATTGTCTTTCTGCGTCTGAGAGATGAGGGGTGGAGGTGGCGGTGAGAACATGATCAATAACCGCTGTGTTGTTCGCGCTTGTTCGCTTGGCATTGGCCTGCTTCGAGACGGCAGGGGACGTGATATCACCTACTGTACCTACCCTCTTTCTCTCCGAGACCCCTTTGACCTCGCATATATTTTTTGTAAAGACCGGATTTGCATGGCAAATGATTTCACTTGAATCAACTTATCGTTATCTTAATCGGGTTAAACGTATTTGTAGCGTCTATCCAAGGTCTGCTATTTTTACTTCATACAGAATAGTCTAAAAATCGTGTACTCGTTACACTTTTTTTTTCACTTTCTTCATGAACAATAATAATTATTAAAGTTAAGCTGATTTATTTTATCAACATAGGTATGCTAAGTTCTTGTCCGTACGTCTAAAAATGTAGTCATTTACTGTTTCTTTATGCAAATATATGGACTGACCACTGCCTTTGCTGCTACAAATATTTTCTCTTTGCAAGTTGTTAAACCGGATAGTTGCTGTACAGGAGTGTAACATTAATGCGTTAAGTCGTGAGTGCAATCCTGAACGCAACTGCTAAATAAAAGCTTGTAACTTGAAGATTCTATACCCAAAACCTGAGATTGGTTTATACAACTCATATCAGTCAGTATTTCCAATATAATGGACAATTCAATTCTAATATTATGTGGCATTGACTGCGAGCAATTTTGTTTTACTTCACGCAGCTTATCGCGCTCTGATATTCTCGTTAGATATACGTATCAACATGTTGATAGAAAGAGTGTATGTTTATGTAGTATGTATAAAGCAGGCGGCGGCAGTCATGTATGTACTCAATCTATACGTACGTAGTTACCTTTTTGTTATATATTGTATGGAGCAGTGCGGAGACGCCTACGTAATAGTACGTCCAGCAGTTTGTTGTGAGGCACGAGCGTCGCTATCACGTTCGCGTTTGCCGCAGGTTGGATGGTGGCATAATTGTGGAATGCTGTCCCCGCCAGCCGCGCCCGCCCCTTCCCCCTCTGCGATACGATTAAGTGCCGAGAATCGGTCAATCTATGTCGTCACAAACCAACTGAATTGAAGTCTAATTCATTGCTGAAAAATAACTATAACCCATTTGGGCTGTTCTACTTCGTCCTGTATCCTGTACGTCTCGGCCTCTCCGTTCAACTACTACGTACTATGTAAAAAAAAAACCTATTACATATTAATAATTGTCAAATCAGCGTCTTGCTCAACACTGAATTAGCACATTAAGTAAGGTATGCGAAAAACTCACAGCATTGGCTAATCCAATACGATTGCAGGCTGTTGACCCGTTAGTTCAACTTGGTAGCTGCTTGATGTTGTTTAGAATAGAAATGACTCATTCTTAATAAGCAGCTTTACATATTTTCAGTAGACAAGTTTATTCAGTGAATGTATAAGAAATAGGTTGTCAATATCGCAACTCGCAGTTGGATATTGTTGATTTGCCTTTCTTGATAAGAGTTGTCGTAAAATGGCGCTTCTTGACTGGCGGTATTATTATTACTTTACTACGTTCGGAGCAAACTTCGTGATGATCCCCGCCCTCTTGGCCGCCGGTCCCCGCTCCGCGCGGATGCGTGTGTATCCGTCCATTCGTTCCGTTTGTTAGCTCTACTTGTCGTGAAGCGTTTTACGACGACTTGTCAATTTCATTTTAAGGTTATCTCAATGCAATACATTATTTATTGTACTATATTTATTCTATCAAAAATGTTTAACTTGACTTGAAACAGTGTCTGTGAGTACCGCTAATTCTGGTGAACTGTGTTGACGCGAGTTCAATTACTAAAGTGCGAGTGAGCGAATCATATGTATAGCAGCCATCTTTCTTTACAGATGTCAGCTGGATCACAAATTCAGATGGCACCACAGACCACCGTCACTACGGGGCAACCTATACATAGTCAAGACTCCAATATGAGTACAGGTAAATTGTGATTGAGTGAATTATGTTACCATTAACTTTGGAAAGAGTGCATTGAAGTTGTTTAGTGAAATGTGTCCAAGTGTTGCGGATTATTTACGATAAACAACTGCTATTTATGAATTGTTTTGATGACTTACAACAAGCAGTGTATTGATCTGACTATGTGTTGGGGTCGCCCTGCAACTAGTGACGTCACATTGTCAAATATAATGCCGGAGAGGCAGTGTGAAAGTGCAGTGTTGACTCTGGAGAATAGAGACTATTTGCTGGCACAATGCACTACAGTAAAAGCGAACAGATAGTATACTGTATAGGCCTCCCGGACTCATTAACAAAAAGTGAGTTATTTAGTCATTTCCGTACAGATATCTTAGCTTACCTGCTATATAAATTATATGCCGTTATCAATAAACGTGAAAAATAATATCACGGATAATGTCATGGAAGGCACGTAATAGATTTTTATTAATGTTTCAACTACTATATACAACTATTTTTATTTACTGTTACAGAAGATTTATTAAGCAGAAATTAAGGTTGCTATAAAGTAGTTTTGACTATACTCTGCAACCATGATTTTTAACTTGGCAAAAAACCCTGAGTAATATAGCAAATTATTTGATTTTACATATTGAAGAAATCATTAGGGGCTTGCATTAATTGTTTGTTTAAAACAATTCAGTACAATCCAAATTGAGTTATAGGGAGATGTCAACAAACCACACATATGGAAATGTATCCATTTATGCATAGCAATTTACTTGGTTTTCAAGCATTTACTCATATCATTAACACTTTTTAAAGCATGCAATATATGGTAATAAAAGTTATTACATGTAGCAGTTGTGCTTTCAATGTAAAATTTTGTAAAACTACTTGCGCTTACTTAATTTTTCTTGTATACATCCATGTGAACCATAAAGTTCTGGTTAGTTTCTTCTTTACTCATCCTTGGCAAATCAAATTAAATATGGGACAGACTGTAGCACAACTAAGTTTGTGTATAGTGGAGATATAACTTAAAACTTGTGCATTTTCAGGTTCGTCCCATAGTGATAAAGAAGTGGATACTCCTGAGAAGACCGCAGCAATGCGGGGCTCCAATTCTGGACCTGGTGGTCCGTTAGTTCCTCCTAGTGGTGCCACACCAACTATAGCAATGCCTGAGAGAAAAAGGAAACGAAAAGGTATTTCATTTAACTATTGTAAGGACCATATTGTCTGCTTTGCCTGTTTATCATGGTTTTATATGCAAATATTCCTATTTATCTCTTATTCAGAGCAACAAATAAAAAAAACCACTAAAAGTTTATTTTAGTTAGCATCAATGTGTTCAGCAATCTGCGCTTTGTGGTTAAGATTGTAATAAAATGTAAATAGTAACAGCAAAATATGAATATAACACAAACTACATAAGTAGATGCATACTTGTATTGTACATTGTTTGTGTTTGTTATTTTTTCTTCTGTACCTTTACATCTTCTCACATTTACTTGCTGAAACCACTCCCTTTTATCATTTGTAATATGAACATTTAGAATTGTATTTATTTAAAAAAAATTGCCGATGCCGATTTTGCCCCTACTATGAAATGAACATACCTTCAACTCTATTTTAATGCTTGTTTGTGTGTTTGTAGGTGAAGAAGGCGTAGGTGGCGGCGGAGGTGGGGGAGGCAAGCAAAGACATAATTCTGATAAGAACATAAGAGAGTATTTCTCAAAGCACCCCTCGTCGAGTCCTGTGCGGCATGCTGGGGCTAAGTCACCTTCGCCGCAAAGCGCTAATTATCCTATGGTAATTTAATGATTGAGAATTTAAAGGATGTGATCTCTAAATCCTTAATGATTTTTCTAAAATCTGTCTTTTTACCTGGGTGAAAAGTTTGTAATATAAAAGTCCAGCAATATACTTAAATGTTTACCTGTCAATGTTACAGAATTAAGTACACTTAGTTAATTCATTAATATCTATAACTTTCTTTACATCCATGAGCTTCTTAAAGTGAGTTAGTACTTACCTCACAACTAAAATGTTTCATTTAAACAAATAAAAAAAGAAAACACTTCAATAATAATTAAGGGACTTTCTTTTTCCCACCAGATTCATCCATTTGTCTATGATAGATAAATAAAATTATATACTTTACAACCATGCATAAGTAATAACCTGAATTTTTATAATTTCAGTATCCGCCATCCCCCTCTTCACTGTTACCTTCCGGGGCAGATTTCCTACGTTCTACTGCGCAGCCCCGACCACACTCATCTGTAAAACAGGTAACTTTTATATATTCTAGTTGAAAAAATAAACTTTTTGCCATATGGAATAATATTCAAGGGTACAATCATTTTTAGTTTGTACTCTCATAATGAATGATTCCATAACTAATTTATTGAACTAAAGTCTATGTTGGTATATCTATTAAATATTCAATGTATCATATATGTGTCATCAAATGTCAAATAAATCCTAATTATTTAAATCTTTTAAGTTTTAGAGAAGGCTGACATGACAGTGTTGATGAAATCTTTAGTAGAAAATAATACAAATATGTAAAACTACTTGATTATGTTACAGGTTCAAACAGAACTAACATGTCAGAGGATACAAGAATTAGAAACTCAAGCAACTTCTGACCTAGAAATAAGAAATAATAGAATAGAAGAATTAACAAGAAGTAATGAAGAACTTAAGCACCAAGTTCAAACGCAGAGTAAGGTAAGAATAAAATCTTACAATTAAATCTCATTTATTACTACCTATAATATTACAAGTAACAAAAAATGATACTCCTCAACTTGTAGCATTGCTATTCATCTGTGAATATCCCTCTTGACTAGATGAGAGCAAAATTAGTGATACCCATTTAAAACATTTGACTAACTTGGATTTCAGTGTAAAATTATAAATAAGTTCATACATATGTGTAACAGTGATATGTGAATGAAATGATCAAAGATGACGATATAATGTTGAGGTGGTTTTATTATAGAGATTCTATAATGAAACTGGACACATTAATGAAAAAGATGAGTTTGGATATGCGTTGATAAATTAAGAACAGGAATGTCTTCCAATTATTTCCCTAATAAATGAATACCTTCCCCAATTTGTAACGAAGAGATATTGCTGTAAAATTGTATGTTTTGCGAAAGTATTTGTCATATATTAGTATCCATTGCTTCTCCCCTCTGCCTACCTTTTCAGACATAGAGACATCAAGCTTGACACAAACAGCTTGGTTTAGAATCAATTACACCTAGTGTACCTAACAACATCAATGTGTCTTATTTTGCTACTCTAAAACATTAACATTTTTGGGTTGTACTCTTGCTAAAATTTGCAAACTTCGTTCTTGAATAACACCCATTCAATTCCCAAAACTCATACTCCATAAAACCGAATCAACCTATTACAGCTAGTTTATCTTTTACCTTTCATAAACTATATTGTCGTGAACGCCTAGACTTACACAATTTAAACGTACCTCGTCTATATTCACAGGTAATAGACCAACACAAGTCGCACATCAACAAATGCATAGACGTGGTAAAGAAGCTGCTAAATGAAAAGAGCACGATAGAGAAGAAAGAAGCTCGACAGCGGTGCATGCAGAATAGACTGCGGTTGGGACAATTTGTGACCCAGCGGGTTGGGGCCACCTTCCAGGAGAACTGGACTGATGGATATGCTTTCCAGGAGCTCACTCGGTATGTATTTTACTGCTTTGTATTATATAGTATGTAGAATCATGCCATGTAGTGCCGGCTTAGAATGTCACTACCATCATGACCAATACTTTATTTCTACCATCTTGTCCCCTATCAACTTCCAAATGTGGCTGAGGAGTTTCTGGCTACCCCTTTTTGAGATTTATGGCCGTGAGTATGTACATGTAGAATAGCATGATGGAAAAGATAGAAGTGCATGCAGAATGGAATGTGAGGTTCAACTACTTACCGTATTGTCTGAGGGACACAATCATAATTTTCTGTTTCAATTTGTGAAATCATAGCCAATTCAAATAATATAAGGCAGTCATTACTCTCCGCCTACTTCAATGGTAGCTAATCGCTCGAGTATATGTGTGTATGTTCAAATAATATGTTTGCTCAAATAATATGTCTATAATAAAATTTCTGCCTTCCAAGCGCAATTTTTAGTTGACGGAACAAAAGAAAAGTAAAAAATATTATTTCTATGACTGAAGTTCTGCCTTAAGCTTAATAACTAATGATGAAAAATATGTTCCTGTAATCATAACATCAAAATTACACCATGAATTTCCCATAAAGCAGTCATCACTTTCCCATTAAGCAGTCGCCATCACTTCACAAAACAATTCGGTATGCAAAGTTTTTTTTAGGTATTTATTAAATATTTTTATTCGATAGCAAACACGAAAATAAAAGACCAATTTGAATATGTTTCATCTTAAATGAGTAATTGCAAAGTTATAATTTTTTAAAGATTGTTCTACTTTTGTACTTAATGACGTCATCGAACGAAAATATCACGTAGCGACATGCAAATAAAGTGAAATGCTTAACAAAAATGTTGCTGATTGCAAAACATTTCACGAATTTGTGATCTCAAATGAAATTATTACGGTATTATACTAAACAAACCTATGATTTTCGATATTTTATTAATAAACTGCAAAAACTATTGTCTTTGAAATAACGCTGAAGGTCAAATACTGTTACAGTATTTTGTTGAAATAACGGTCATCCTAGCTTTGTTTGATTTAATTTCAAGAAAATAAGTTTTAAAAACATAATATCTCGAAATGGTTTTGTAATTAGCACCACTTTTGTAAAACTTTGCATACCGAATTGCCAACACTTCCCCAGCCGAAAAATACTTTGTTTTATTAAAGCTTAAATCCCCCTTTGTAAATCACTATTTAAATTGATTTGGTTGCGGGTGTATACTGTTATATCCAATTTTATCTAAAGCAATGAATTTATCCCAATATTCGGATTTATTGTGCTTAAACAAACAGCGCTAACAGAGCGTTGGAAACGTTCATGCGAATGCGTTTTTACGTGGGGATAGCTTTCTCATGACTAATTGCTCATTTCATATGTAATCCGATCTTTCTGCATGTTCATTGCTCATAGCCCCTGCTATTTCTCACTTTGATTCAGCGGCCGTCAAGAATAATTTGGTGCACTTTGCGAGGTTTTCGTCGATACATGTTTTTGAACATCCCGAAATTTTATCGACTCGCAATTGATAGTGCAGAGTTCTCATACACACCACTCAGTTTTTATTTGCGCCCTCGATTTTCTTTATTTTCACAGAAAACTTCACATTAACTGACTCAAACAATAAAACTTCGCATCAAAAATAGCAAAAAAATTGTTAAAATTAATGTCCGTAACTTTTCAAATCACCCTCAAAACTTTTCCACTTATACGCATATAAATATTTGTATATTAAAAATGTAATTCACCCACTCCCACCAAAAACGACCTGCACATCTACTTAACCTGTTCTAACCAACTATCAAAATCCACAGGCGGCAAGAAGAAATCACAGCCGAAAAGGAAGAGATAGACAGACAAAAGAAATCACTTTTCAAAAAGCGGCCATCAAATAATGAGGGCGGCGGGGGGCGGGGCAAGCGAGCCAATAGTGCTGCGGCTGGAGGGGCGGCGGGGGGCGCTGTTGGGGCGGTGGCTGTAGGGGGCGTTCAGCCCTTACATAATGGAACAGAACCTCCTACGTTCCTGAAACCAGACCCTCTGCCTAGTATGACTTGGCAGGAGTACTATGAGGCTGATGAGATTCTTAAGGTATTATTGGCTTCTACTATTTGGCACACTGGACAGAGATACATCCTCTCATGTATCATGAATAAATAAGCATGTATCAAAAGATGATGAATGTAAATGAAGTTAAGAGATTTGCAATGATTGTACGAAGTGGCGATTGATACTTTCTGCCTACACCAATGGGAAGTAATGGCGTGAGTGTATGTATTAATGTATTTAGTCGAAAGTTCTATAGTGATTAAGTTTGGGTACGTTTGAGATTTTAACTATTTTGCCGGTTCACGCGGCGAGTTGTGCTGAAGTAGCTCTGGTGGATAATTTCGTCGTTATCTCTTCTAACCTTGTAAATATCAATTGCTGTCTCACTCACACGCAACTAAGATTTGGAGTCTGACAAGTTTGATCTATGAGTTATCATGGCGATATTCGGTTAATGTACGTCTTTAGGTGTCGTTGATCATCGCCTAGTAAGCAATATGAGTATTGTGCTATTTTTTTAAATATTCTTTGTTTATATTGTGTGACACGAATACATTTTTCGGAGATATAGAATGATGAATAATAAATAGATATGAATGATCATTGTCGGTTTGAAGAGTTGACCTTTGGATGTAGTCTCTGGGCTACATCCACAACCTACACTATCACTAAGTAAAAACTTCAGCTAGTAATGAGAAACAGTGAGATGATGCGAATTTTACAATTAGATTTTATGTGTAGGTGAAATCTTAGTACTTAAATTTAAAGGTAATTTACCGTTATTTTAATTAATGTGTTTAATTATTTATTACAGCTACGCCAAAGTGCTCTCAAGAAAGAAGATGCAGATCTCCAGTTGGAGATGGAGAAATTAGAGCGTGAAAGAAACCTTCATATTAGGGAACTAAAGAGAATCCACAATGAGGACCAGAGTCGATTCTCACAACACCCTGTGCTTTCTGAACGGTAAGACTGTACTTTTAATGCAATGTCTTAGATTTATATTGTTAGGCTAAGTATTTATTTTCTAGGCATTTTAGTTTTTGTTAGGTGAAACTGTATATTGTGTCCAAGTCCAAGATCTGATTTCTGAGTGATGAAGCTATATGTGATCTGCAGCATTGCCTTGTACGATTCATTTTATCTTAGTTTAGGTATATTTATCATCGCCGTGTCAAACCTTTTGAATCGCAGCAACTATGACGTAACTTTACAAACCGAATTATAAAAGAACCAGTGTCTAGTTGTCTGTACTATCAAGAAGTTTGTCAAGTCTGATGCGTAGTTAGAGGTACGTATAACTTCCTATAAACTCGACAGACTAGAAGTTAGGACAAAGAAACTTTGCAGAATCAAAACGCAATTCAATCTATTGGTAGGGTTGTCTTAGTTCTAAAGAGTAGAAAGAAACTTCAAATCTCTATGAACTTCATAGTAGGGTTGTCACGCTTTACAAGTCCCAAGTAAATGAGCACACAGCATAGTAATGAAGAAAATTGCAGAATCAAAACACAATTCAATCTTAGTAGGGTTGTCTTATTTCTAAAGGGTAGGAAGAAACTTCAAATCTCTATGATTTTCATAGTAGGGTTGTCACGCTTACGATAAGTCCCTAGTAAATGAGCACAGAAGAAACTTGCAGAATCAAAACGCAATTGGTAGGCTTCAAATAGGTCCTTAGCGAGCAGTAAATGAGCACACAGCAAAGTAACGAAGAAACTTGCAGAATCAAAACGCAATTGGTAGGCTTCCAATAGGTCCTTAGCTCACAGAATGACCCGGCATTGTTTGTTGCAAGGCTCGGCCACTCTGTGGGGCTGGCCGGCGAGTGCATGCTGGGCCGCGCCGTGCCCCGGCCGCCGGGCCCGGACGCCGCGCTGCGGGGCACAACTGGCCGGTATGACTGACACATACGACTAGACATGCGATGTAGCAAGTTTAACTGGTTGACTATATTGCGATGAAATTTCTGAAGTGTGGACGCCGTGTACACTCATTGCGTACGAACAGAGTTTCTTTTGCGCCGCGAGACCTTATTTGTCGTATTTTGCGGACACTGCGTGAAGTGTCAGCGCGGGCAATGGAAGACATAGCAATTGCACGGGTTATTTAATTTGTCGTCTTGATCCATTAGCGTGTTCTCAGCATACTGTTCGGCGCGCACATTTCTTAAACGGGGAGTCTACTCTTCAAATTGACAACGATATCTTCGTCCGTACCTTTTAACTGTCTAGAAAATATACTCTTGTCGCAATCGACGCTTCGAACGTCCAAACAAAGATTAATATAAATAATCATGGCGCTTACTAGTCGATAAAACCAACGGTAATCGTTGAAATCATCAAATGTTCGTTTTGAGCGGGCGAGACAGAAATATATGTTGAAATGTGTTAGAAGAGATACGAATGAAATTGTCGTTGCAAATGCTCGGTTCTTGCGCGCTTCGTCCACACTTATGAAATTACCTCTTCGTGTTACATCGCATGTTGCGTTACATCAATCCGTACCCGGCTAAGCAATAACTTTCTCGGACTGTTTCTATAAAATCTTTAGAACTATAGTAGGCGCTACATAAACTGAGTCGTCAAAGTGAAATAAAGAATTAGCAGAGCGCTGAGAACGTTAAGTGCAAAGGAGATATAAGAAAAATATTTGCTTTAACGACTCAGTTCATATTGCAGTTATTATAGTATAATATTAATACTTAATATTCTAAAATTTTAAGTTGATTCAGATTATGGAAACATTCTCAGAGTTGTTGGAAATGCAGTCTGTATAAATGTTGTTGGCCTCATTAAGAAAGCGAATGTTTTAAACGCGGGCAGTAAATCTTTTCTTGCCCCTCTTCTGTGTTGCTCAAGGTTTTAGTGTGTGACGTATCATAGATTTGATATCATGTAGGTTAGTTAACTTGGTGTTGGAAATCAGATCAAAATCGGTATTTTGCCATAGCTTTCGTTCAGATTCATAGAATGTAATTGTTATTTAAAACAACAATGAAACATCTGTGACTGTCATACCCTCAAACTCAAGAAACTTTTGACTGACAAACCTTAGCTACAGAACCTTTTTTTATTCTGGAGATGATTCTGACTCGACACAAAATTGTCTAAATCTTGATGCTTAGCTTCCTTACGACGCCCATCGAATTATAACCTGAGAGTACGGACTCCCTCAACATTATCTATTCCCAGATATAAGATATTTTACAGTTGTGTAGCAGTTTTGTGCTTTCGAGTCTATAAAACTTCCTTCGCGCTTGCATAGCTTTGATTACACGAATCATTAAGTATATCACTGTAGTTTTCTATTGGTGAAAGAATAGTAGAAAGCAATTTAACAAACTCAGAGCTTACCCAGTACAATCTTGGCCTTTTATATTACTTATGATTTATTGTAATATTTATAATATTGTGATATTTTGACGCAGATACCTCCTGCTAATGCTGCTGGGCAAGGGTGGTTTCAGCGAAGTGCACAAAGCGTTTGATCTCCGCGAGCAAAGGTACACGGCGTGCAAGGTGCACCAGCTCAACAAAGACTGGAAGGAGGATAAGAAGGCCAACTATATTAAGTGAGTGTGTATTGCGGACACCAGTTTCTATCTACTTTTAAAGTTTATTTGCCATGATTTTTTGTTATGTCGGTAGATGGTTTGGATATGTTAAAAGGAATTGGTTTTAAAGTGTAAAGATGCAGTCTTTTTTGAAAGTGACATTAAAAATGAGCTTTTGTATGACTACCGTTGGAACATTTTGAAGCATTTGTTTTCATGACATAATCATTATAGATGTCGCCCTATCGCATTTAATTCTTGCTCTCTAGTGTGTTGCGCGACTGGAAAAACAAATTGAACCCTGCTTATCCTTTTAGCTTAAGACTACTTTCAAAAAATCAAACATTATCTTTTTTTCTTTAGCTTTTTCTAAAACTTATTTTACAAAAGTTATACATATTTTACAAACATATTCCCCTACATTTTCCAGACACGCGTTGCGGGAGTACAACATCCACAAAGCTCTGGATCACCCGCGGATCGTCAAGTTGTACGACGTCTTCGAAATAGACGGGAACTCTTTCTGTACGGTGCTGGAGTACTGCAACGGACATGATCTCGATTTCTATTTGAAACAGGTAGCTTTTTGTAATGTTTATATGGTCTATGATCTTCTAAAACAGATGCAAGATAATAGGACGTGGTTTTTACGCTGTTCACTGCTCCGGTTAGAGGATTTACCTATTGCATTCTTCCTTTAATGTCTCGCGCTTTCCATCCCAGATATCATAAGCTTACTCATCTTCTAAAGTATTTATTTAAAGTTAAATCTGCTACCATTATCCCACATCTTTCTATTGATGTAGGAGGTGGCCTAGGGTAATTCGGATATTAATCTACTAAGTAAACGACGCGCGATGCGCTCAGCGGGAGTTTTCTTATAGCCTTAATCTAAATATTGGCTGCAGTTCGTCACCCAGATCTTCATAGATGTACCAAAAAACGTTAGATAGGTTATTTACGAGAGAACCGGCGCTTTCGAGTGGCACGGATTGCGGCAGTTGTACGCACACCACTAGAAATATATCCAAACAACACACCAAGAAATACATTTGAAATGTAGGCGAGATAGCACATGTCATAGCAAGCGCTAAAAAGAGATAAACACATTTTCTCTGCACCGACGTGAAATATGACACTGAGACGACCGTTTGGCAAAGAATAATTTAGATCTATCTATACACACGATACACCTAATTTATTTTATTTTAATTAAATATTTATTATAATAATTTATTATAAATTATAATTAAAAGAAAGAAAGAAAATAATTTATTTGGCAAAAAATTTTTACAATGTTTGAGTAACAACAAATTAAAACACATATATCATATTGCCAAATTGTTTCTGGCTCAGCATAATGTGCCTCAGCCGCGTGTCTCGCAGGACACGTCAGCTGCTGCACGCTTGTTTTCAGTTCAGCACGTTGTAAATTTATAATACTTACGAATGATAAGTAATCCCATGATTTTAGTGGTTTTTCTACTATAGTTTGTGCAAAATCTCATCACACACGACGGCATTCTCGATTGCAACGGTAGTTAGTGTGCGACTAAAGTCAGATGAGCCATTAAGCCTGTTTTTTAAGTGCCACTTATGAGCGCGCATAACTTATCTACGGTTTTTTATTAGTACACCTATGCAGATCTTACTATCGCGATACTATAGCCGTGAGTATAGATTGGTTATAAAATGATTATATAGAGCCCAAACCATCTAAAGCTTATCCTCAAATCGCATAATAAAACTAATTCTTATTACAGCACAAGACAATACCGGAGCGAGAGGCCCGGTCGATAGTGATGCAAGTGGTGTCAGCCCTCAAATATCTAAACGAGATAAAGCCTCCAGTGATCCACTACGATCTGAAACCTGGCAACATTTTGCTCACGGAGGGCAATGTTTGTGGGGAAATCAAGATTACAGACTTCGGCTTGTCTAAGGTGATGGACGAGGAGAACTATAACCCCGACCATGGAATGGATCTCACTAGCCAGGGCGCTGGCACTTATTGGTGAGTTTGTGCTTTTGTTGGCCTGTAATTGTTGGTTGAATAATTTTATATCGTTGATTTGCTAAAACAACAGTAGGCAATACAAGATGTTTTACTTTTATGAACATGAACTTTGCCTGCTCTGCGATTTGGTGTGTAAATATTTTAAAAGAATTTATTGATTAAAGACACTGTTAAAAAAATAAAAAGAAATAATTCAGGAGCTACCCGAATCAGGGTCAATATCAACGCAAGTTTCAAAACAATTCAGTTACAACCATATTGGATATATTGTATTTTTTTACCTAAAATTGTATAAACGATGTTTTCAATTTTTAAATTATGCTGTTTTGTAGTAAATCTGTAGTTCTTAGTATTAAAAATTAATAATGAACAACAGTAAATCAATAACACTCGCCATTCTGTTCATTGCAAATAAAAATTCTGTTCTGCTTTTTCCAGGTATTTGCCACCAGAGTGCTTCGTAGTTGGCAAAAACCCACCAAAGATCAGTAGTAAGGTGGACGTGTGGAGTGTAGGCGTGATATTCTACCAATGCTTGTACGGCAAGAAACCGTTCGGCCACAATCAGAGTCAAGCCACTATTTTAGAAGAAAATACTATATTAAAAGCAACTGAGGTGCAGTTTGCTAATAAACCTACAGTCAGTAATGAGGCTAAGGTAAGGATATTTTTAATGTATGAATATCATACCAGCTTATCTTAAGACTTGTGATCTTAATCTATGTTTGATATTGATTAAAAGTTAAAATAATTGCTGTACCAAAGGAGATTCGTTGAAATTTAAATTTTCTTTAAATGTACGTTAAGTACAATGATCAGTAGCGAAGAAAAATACAAAGTTTCATTTTATACGTTATCGTTATGTACCGTTTCACATTAGAAATATTTTTTTGTGTAAGAGGGATGCATTTGATTAATCTTTAACAAGGAAGTATTATTTCAAATATAGTGCTATAAATGCTAGGGACGTTGATTAAAGTTGACATTTCTTTTTTTTTCGAGTAAAAGGCTCGGCAATTCATCTAAATACATGCCTTTTCTAAGTTTATATGTAACAGTATTATATAGCCTAGGCCCCACGTAACGAGTATCCCGGTGAAACAGCGCCCTGGACCAAGTATTTGATAGCCTACTTCAATGTCTGGGCCAATTAGCATTTCATTAGCCCTTTAAATATAACCGACTATTCCATACCCAGTGTGACAAACTTTTCCCTTAAATTCCAGAGCTTCATCCGCGCGTGCTTGGCATACCGCAAAGAAGAACGCATAGACGTATTCGGTCTAGCTCGCCACGAGTACCTGCAGCCGCCCACACCGCGACCGCGGGGGGCGGGGGGAGGCGCGGGGGCGGCCGGCGCGGCGGGGGGCGGGAACGTCACCCCCACCACCACCCCACACTTCAATGCTGGGATGTTTGGCGCCGGATCATCCTCCTAAACTATGAGGGCGGCCGGGAGGCAGTGGGGGGCGACACCTCCACCTTAACGCTGACATAATCGGCGCAAGCTCCTAATTTACAATTTATTGGGGGCGGTGGGGGGCGTCATCACCCCCCCACTTTAACGTTGAAATGTTCGGCGCAAGCTCCTCCTAAACAACTATTCACTTCATTGTAAAATTGATCATTAAAGATTGTTTAAGATTATGCTTACTGTTGACTGTATTTATTGAGCGGGTGATAAAATGTGATTCGCCGTTTATGAATGGCCCCGTCGTTTTATCACTAGAGAATCCATGGGATTGTCCCTTGCATATTATATAAGTTATCCCTATTAAAAAGTTAAAAATTATGTGTGATTTTTATTTTGTCTGGTTTTGAGAGTCTCCAACGAATGTTTCCAACGAAGGGTCTACTCTAAATCGGTAATCTTCCTTATATCCGTGACGATACAGGATATTGTCAAGATTAGTACCAATAACTTCATTGATACAGTTGTTAGCATTCATAGCTAAAACTTTGTATTAAATAAAAGTTGTCTAATATTACTTCATTCATTCAATTATTACTAGTTGTGTGAAAAAGAGTTATCGTTTCGAGCAGCGTTTTACATGCACCATTGGAGCAATGAATAGGCTAATGACCAGTCAATCAGTGTCTGCATAGGCCCGGATGTTTGTGCATGATACTGTTCTGGTTCCTAAGCTTATGTGTGGTAACAAATGTTGGATGTGGCAGAAGAAGCATGAGAGCATATGAGTGAATGCGAGTGGTTATGTGATCGAGTGATAAACAGCGTGTTTCGTGAAAGGTGCGGTATGAAAGATGATAATGTAAAAATTTAGAAAAAGGAATGTTGTGAGGATAGCATTATTAGTAAAGCACGACCACGGAGGACACATTTGGGCCAAATAGAGTGTGTTCAACAAGAAAGGCTTCCGAAATATGGAGTGTGTCCATCAGGATCCCCCAGTTCAATCCCCTAGGGGATCCTAGTGAACAAACCAACCAGCAACCAAACCTTTCGTTTCCAACCTTTGTATGTGTATGTATGTATGTACTTTGCAAGACAGATTCAGAACTATAAAGCTAAGGTTTATGGATTATCTCTAATATGTTGTATACTAATACACTTCCTAAACTTTCGCGGTTTGTAGACCATATTTATGAAAATCGGTACTAACCAACGACAATATTTTTAAATCACTTACGTGATATGTTATCCCGACGTTTCGGCACACCTACCGGTCCTGTGGTCACGGACTCGTGAGTCAGGCGAAAAGATACATACATAACATTTTGCTTTTAAATGTTTGAAAATTCACTGAAGTTACGTATGTAGTGTACGTATAATAACTGTTAAGGTACTGTCATATTTTTTATGGCTAATCTGTCAGTTTCTCACTTCGCATGTGACATACTGGTTTTCACAAGCCGTAGACAGAGAATTACAATAGACCCAGGGGAAGCGTGTCGGCAAGTGAGATGGGTAATACAAAATAGTGTTGTTACTCAAAATAGTTTTCCCCGAATTGTGGGTAATTTTAATTTATTTTTTTTAACTTTATCTTCGAAATTTTTCAATCAATTATTTGATAATTATTATCATTATAGTAGTTTTTTATTGGTTATTAGTCAAAGTAAGTCCAAAACATATAGAAGTAAACCTATGAACCGTGTATCAAAACGATCTGCATGCTCGTCGTCATCGGGGGCTGATGAGTCCCGCGCATGGATCACACACATCCGAAAAAACTATATCAAATAAGAGCAAAAATATTTACTATCCATCAAAATAAGGTCAACCCTCCGAAGGGAATGCAGATCGTTTAATTAGATACATAGTACTATATGTATTTGCGAAATAAATAAAACAATCGAATGTATTACTGAAAAGGTTTAATTCTTTAACATTATTACATTATTACAAGTGTGTGTGGGTGCATGGTAAATATTACATGGCTATAATGATGAATTCTAGCACTTAATGAACGTCATAATGCCTACCGCATCACTTAACTAAAGAAGAAAAACAGGCGACAAACTCCTCCAATGCATTCTCCTATTACACTAGTCATTAAGTTGTAGGTATCACGGGGCTAACGAGATCTAAAAAAAAGTTTTTATTTATCATAAACAAAAAAGTACTTAATGAACGTCATGAACAAGCCCTGCCTAACTTACCACCTGCTCGGAAACTAAAACTGAAGGTAAAAGAGCAGGCGAGAAAACTGTAAAAAAATCTACTCTTCATATACCCACATTAACAAGAAAAATAGTACATGCCATGGAATCCTTTTTAAGAACTAAATAATAAACATCCTTTATATAAGTTATCTTAGTATATTGAAATACATATTTTTGTATTTAATCCAGGGTTTTAGGGTAAATAAAATACTTGTGCTGGCAACATTACTATGATAGAGATTTTAGGTTAACAAATTTTAAATATAATTTTCATGCATTTGCAGTTTATTTTTCTGCATAAATTAGATATGTATGTGTCATAAATAAAATATAATAATCTTACACTGTTATTGTTCTAAAACTAAATGGTACTTACGAGTGGAAAGACAAATCTGGTTGCTTAGTTTCGCTATTACTTTTACACGATATAACACTGCACCTGACCATTTTATTGAATGTTTAATTATTTCTAATGTTAAATTATATTTCTATTTATTGCCAGAACCGATCTCACATAAATAATTAACTAAAAAATCAACAAAATTCTTAATTTTTCTGCTTTTCAAATCAAAAACGGTTTGTTTATTTTGAAAATGTCAAACGGTTTGTTTAGCAAAGTACTTTGCCGGCTTGGCCAGCAGTAAGGGACAGCAAATTATATGGTCATGTCTCACTTACTCTTAGTATTTTTAATATTTATTTTCTCCGTCTAGTGCGAGTGAAACAAAATATATGCAGATGTCTATTGTATTCTCTGTCTACGTCACAAGCCAAATGCTACGGGGGCTGGTCGTGACCCATAGGTAAATACTCGTAATTCGCTAGTGCAGCGGACCTAACATTTGTGCCGTTTTCCTTTGAGATAGCCGATATAAAATTCGCAGCAAAGCAAAAAACACGCAGCGGATAATCATAAGTTGGGTCCAAAATAGATTATATAGTACAGCAAATGTATTATAGCATCTTGTTTATTTTAGTTGGCAGTACGTAAAGAAGAACTTATTATTGTATCAAATAATCGAGCGATTTTTTTTTATCAAGTGATCATGATTTTACAGTGAAAGCGCAAAACACACTGAGCTCGCCGGGCTGCCGACATTGCCCGGCGACACAACCCGGAGGCCTGTATGTGTTGAAAGAGTCATGTATAATATGTGTACATGAAAACTTGACAGCCGCTCCGGCGGCGGGCTCAGTGTGCATTGCGCTTAAATCTATCAGACACTACTAGAGAGACCTACTTTACTGCCATTGGCTTACTGCCAAATATTGGCTATCTAGAGCTTCATTAATTAATTTTTCAATGTTGTCATATGGTATAACTTCATGTTTCTTACTCCTAAATCCACCTGAAATTAAATTAATCTGAAGATCTGCAAGATTGGTCTGATAGGAAGCTCTCTGATAATCTCCAGAATTTCCTAAAGTTATTCTGAAAATATATTTTGAAAGAAAAGGGAGTTTCACCAAACATTGAGACTGAATTAAGTAAGAGATGGACGGTTATGGAAGAACAGGAATGGTGTTAGGAGCGGATGGATGGATGACTTAAATAAAAGAGTTGTAAAAAAAAAAACGTATATTAAGATAGTTTGGGCACATAGAGAGGATGGATGATAGGTAGGTGAGAGAGATAAAAAGCGCCAATGTAGTTGGTAGTGTCAGTAGAGGACGACTATTTTATTTTTATTTGGAAGATCTACAGCGTATACATTAACTAAACAATAAAGTAAACAATGCAATGCCAATTAAAAATCTCCACCTATTACAATAAAAACTAAAAACAACAACTTACATACTAAAAGTAAATTCAAATAACAGACCGAGAAAAAAAAACAATAGAAATAAAGGTAACAATACTAAAAACTAAATTAATTATTGTTAAAAAAGAAAAAATAACAATAATTAACTTAATACGAGTTATAGGTGGAGATTTTTAATTGGCATTGCACTGTTTACTTTACTGTTTAGTTAATGTATACGCTGTAAATCTTCCAAATAAAATAAAATAAAATAAAATTAAATGTTCTGAAAAAATGAATCGGTAAGTAATCGCTTGATTGCTGAAAGGCTGGAGTTAAATATGTCGAAATCATTTTGAATTTGATTATATTCCCTAGAAACTCGTATTATAAATGAATTCTGCCTGTATTTGGTTCTGGCCTGAGGCACATGTAATAAAGACCGCTGACGTAATGCCATCGGATTTGTACGCAGCTGTACCTTGGACAGTAACCAACCTTAGCCAAGTTACAGATATCTGAAATGTTACGTCTAACATCGAGTGGGACGAAATGATATTTTTTGCAACGCTCATAGTAGCCTGAGATCGATTGCTTACATTTAAAATCCAGATACCTTAGAAATCTCTTTTGAATGGCTTCTATTCTATTCTTATAAATCAGATACCGCGATATGAAACATTTAGGTCAAATAGAGAATTTGCTTCAAAAGGCATCTGTAGTCTAAAGAATAAGAGAGAATGTATAAAAAGATAAAAGATGCATGAATGTATCTACATTTCTTCATCTTGAAGCCTGAGATGTTTACCAGTGTCGTACAAAGTGGCGATCGATTGTCTCTGATTACCCCAATGCGAACTAATGGCATTAAAATATTCTTTGGATGTTAAATTATCAAGTCATAGACTACATAATTTATTACTTACTTCTACTCACGCCCATTGTTCCCATTGGGGTTGGCGGAGACTATAGATCGCCACTTTGAACGATCCAGGCAAATCTCTCTTGCTTCTGATACATTCATCATTCTTCTTATACATGCTCTTTTATTCTTCATACTTCGGACGCCGGCCTTTTTGAGCACACACTCTATTTGGTCCAGGTGTTTCCTCCGTGGTAGTCCTCTACTCACATTACCTTCCACATTGGCTCTATAGATCTCTTTCACCAATTTAGTGTCATCCATCCTCTCTATGTGGCCAAACCACCTCAACATTCCTTTCTCTATCTTGCGCACTACGTCATCTTTCACACCTAAACGTTCACGAATTACACTATTTTTCACTCTGTCGCACAACCTAACATTACATATACCTCTGAGGGATCTCATTTCCACTGCATTCACTCTACTTTCATGCCTCTTTTGCCATGCCCAACATTCACTACCATACATCAGCGTAAGAACCAGTGCAGCATTGAGTACTGCCATTCGCGCCTTTTCTTTTTTACTTATTTGTAATAAGAAAATTGCTCTTAAAGTTCACTTAAACTTGAACCAGAGACTCTTTACTTACCAATTTCTTCCCGCGGTTGTCGTAAGAGGCGACTCAGGGAATTGGGGCCTTTAAGTGATTTGGCCATGGGTCTTCAACCCACTATTCACATATTAGACACCAACCTATACACTAACGTTACAGTTCCTCTGCAGTTTGTTTCCGAAACTATTGAGACTACGTAGTTAAAAATTAATATGTAAATGTGAATTAGGAACAGGTTCAAGGTTTCTTATTATAAAGCCTTTTCTGAAAATGTATGTGTCAGCCGCAAAATGCCTCTGTGTTCCTGCAATGGAAACTATTTTAGTCTGTGATAGATATTTTCAAATTTTTTACTCCAATTTTCCATTATACACAGGAATGACGAATTTTAAGGATACAGTAGCATTTATTAAAATAAAGAAAGTATTATAAATCTCAAAATTTAAGAATTACTAGTATCTTTAAGTTTAACATTTTAGCAATTTATAGAGAGGTAGATTTACAATTTAATTCTTGTTTTTATATTTTTAATTTATAAGTTTGACCGGCTGTGTAGTGTCCGCTCTGCTATGTGGTGTCGGCTTTGCTGTGTAGTGTCGGTTTAGAAAAGCACTACTCTATTTCTATCCATGGGTGTACGTAATAGGGCGACTAAAGATATTGGGGCTTTTTAAGGGTTTTTTGGGCGATGCGGTTGGAGACCCATCATCAACAACCTTTATTTTACTATCTTTTCCCCACTCAACTTCCAAAGGTGGCTGAAGAATTTCGTATTCCGAAGCTCTGGCTACCCCTTCTAGGGATTTATAGCCGTGAGTATATGTATGTAAGTTTGATCTGGAATCGGCTTCGGATACATACACAGAACATGACAATTCCATGACTGTGCTATCTTTTTCCAATTTTTATTATTTTTGTTTTGTGATATATAATTATTTACTGTACTTACTACATGCTAGTAACAATATTCATGAAAAAAACACGATGCATTTTAGTCATTCTAATAAGAGTCACTTTTTTACTCATAGAATAGAAAAACTCTTACCCAAACTATAATTTTTTAAGACAGTTTAAAAAAAGGAAAATATCTTAAAATTCCAAGGACTATTGACCAAAATTTAATCACAAAAATCACGAATATTTGAAACCTTTCATTGGATTCATATTGAAGCATAACATAACATAACATAAACGTTCACGCCGTTTATCCCCGAAGGGGTTGGCAGAGGTACCAATACTCCTGAACTCACATGGCAAGAGAAGGTACCCACGTTTTGCTTAGACAGTGTACTCACGTGATAGGGGGCAGGCCTATCGCCGTTTTGTACGAATACACTGTCACATGACTAAGTACAACTCAGTCATGTGGGTTTCCTCACGATGTTTTCCCTCACCGTTAGCAACCATGATAAATTAACCACACATATGACTTTAGAAAAGACAAATTGGTGTAGGCCCGTCCCAGGATTGGAACTCACGCCCTTCTGTTTTTCGGGCGGGTGTTCTTACCCACTGGACTATCATGTCGCTATATTGAAGCAATTAAGACGTAAAGATCACAAATAAAAATGAAACGTGTAATGTTGTTATTTTGATAGAGTTCCAGACTAGATAAGCAGGTACAGGGTGAATATTCAATTCCCATCTCATAGTAAAGTGAAACAAAGCATTTTTTTAAACTTGGTTTTGCATGCGTTTGTATTCCCTCCTACAACAACGGGAGTAGTGTGAATAGAAAAGTGCGGGCAATGCCCTATGGGGCGGTTTGGTTTTGTTATTCTCACTGAATAGTTTTCCGCAGTTTGGAGTTTCAATGCTCGGCAATTGGTGCAAATGCAAATCAATAATAATAACAATAAAATCTCTTTATTGCACATCACAAAAAAACAACAATTACAAAAAAAAAGATCGGTACAAAAGCCAAAGTACAACTGGCGGTCTTATCACTAAGAGCGATCTCTTCCAGACAACCCAAGAATGGAAAGATTTGCTGGATTAAAAACATGTTCGGTAGATGTCCAATAAATTAAACTGATTTGCTTAAAAACTAAAATTATTCGTCAAACTATTATCTATCTATTTTAAATATTACTAAATATTTATTAAGTTACACACTTACATATAGTATTCCATAAAATAAATAATATTCAATAAATACAATACATACGCAATATATATAAAGATTTTTAAATAAAATACATATTAATGTATATTAAAGAAGAGTTTGTATGATATGTATATTATTTAGTAATTCACCAGAAATTCATAAGAGCCAAGAGAGATAATCAAAAACATTGAATAAAAAAATACCTTAGCTCTACCTGTGAATATATGAACGATTGATGTCCTATTCTCAGACCTATTGAATTAAGCTAAACGAGATTATTATATGATACATATTTAGAGATTTATTTTTATAAATTAAAAGGTCCAAAAATCATACTTAACTTACGAGACAGGACATACAAATATTTATTATACAAAACTCATATTTCAGTAGCATCGCAAGTTCTGTTGATATTGCGATAGTCTATGAATTTTCGTGTTTTGTCAAACAGTTGTAAAAAAGATCGATCCTTCGAGCCGGATTTGAACCAGCGACCTATGGATATCAACATTTTGCCTCTACAGTCCACCGCTCTACCAACTGAGCTATCGAAGGTGTACGTCATGCAGATATTTACCAAACTATATTCGGAACTCAGCCCATACTTTCACTTCACACGGTCATTGATAACACGTTGCTAACGTTTAATGACATGATACCATTATCTGTGCTGATACATAACATACATATATATTAATACGAAAAACAAAATCTTTGCACCGGTTTTTACAAATATGGCGCGGACGCACGATTATAAATAAAATTTCGCACACTTATAGTTTATACAATGAAGAAGTGCACGATGCATGAAAAATAAAAAAAGCAATAAAAAGAATTTAAAACATATCATGTATTGTATTCGATGCTCATGTACCTACTCTTTCATCTTTTAAGTTTAATTTTTGTGGTAAGGTTGGGTAAATCGATACCTATTTTTATTGTCTGTGGTTAATATTATTTGTCTATCTATATATCTATATCAAAGAAGTTTAGTTACTGAACTTGCCGTCGAATATCGATCACTGTGCGACCTGTAAGTTATGGAGGGTTTTAGTTGATGTAATATAATTATATCAATTAAAATATGTAAATAAATAAGAAATAATGTAATCATAATCATGGATGGAGGTATTAAATAAGTAGTAGTGAGCCTTGTGTGAGCACTGAAAAAGCAATGGTACAAAACCCGTGTTTTCCGCTCGTTTGGTTGTCCGATGAGATTAAGTTCAAAGAATGATACACAACTAAAACTTACTACTAGGGAATATAGTATAAAAAGCGGGTTATTAACTGTTCCTTTTTTATAAAATGTTATAATTGTTATTGTCGTCTATGATGATAAAAAGTTTATTGAGTTTGGCAATATGTAACACGGGTATCCCCATCGAAGTAAGATAAATGAGGTGTAAGTACAACTTTTCCTAACGATGTTCTCCCTCTCCGTTAAAAACCGAGATAAATTATCATTTAAAGCACAAAAATATTCTGTCATAGTTATGTATGTAGATGATAACCCTTAAACATTTAATGTATCGCGCGCGATCTTCTTCATGCCGTATATACTATTACTACCTCACTAGTTTTGCATTGGTTCACTGTCAATAATTTGGTTGTGAATGCCGAAAAAAGTAAATGCAAAACATTCACTTGAATAGTATTTTCTAAGATTTTCACGATTGCACATTATAGTTGAAACAACCATTTATTTATTTAATACGCGATAATAACACGCGATTAAAATATCCGAAAATCAATATAGTTGATTCACTTGAATGTTAGGCAAATGATGTGAAAATTGTTATTGACAATGGACTTTTGATACAAAACTTCTGAAAACAATAATTTATTCTAAGATCCTTCTTAAATATCGCACATAGAAACAGCTCGCATTGGTTACTCGTATTATTTCAGCTGTGTTCATAGTATCATGTAGTACGGAATTTAACTAAGGGGTAAAGCAGCTGATGTCCAAAAACTATTTGTCCTGCAAAAGCTGGCTATCTGATATATGTCTCATTACATGAGATCGAGATCTTCGTTGCGGAATTATTTTAACTCTTCCCTGTCAATACACATTTAAGAATATTTATTATGGTAATAAGGACATTAGTCAATTTAAGTTAGTGATAGGCATATCGTTAACACTAGAAATACGCTGAATAGCTGTGTAGTGTCGGCTTAGAATAGCACTACCCCATTTCTTCCGGTGGGTTTACGTAAGAGGCGACTTACGGTATTGGGGCTTTTAAGGATTTTTTGGGCGATGTGGTTGGAGACCCATCACACTTTTATTTCACCATATTTTCCCCACTCAACTTCCGAAAGTGGCTGAGGAATTTCTAATTCCCTAGCTCTGGCAACCCCTCCAAGGGATTAATAGCCGTGAGTATATGTATGGATGTATGTATGTAGAAATACGGATCAACTTAATGCACTGATGTGTAGATTTAATATAATAAATAACTTCTATATGGGACCATCATGTACTGGAATATATTGTAGTAAGCACATCTTTGTACTGCATGGAATTGATCGCCTGAGTTCCGCTTGCCACCCGTAGTGCAGAATAGAAGATGCGCTTAGCTACCCTGTCATCATCGTGTGGTGCTGCTGGAACCGCCAACCGCAGCTGTTGCAAGACTTCAGTATCGGGAATACGATGACACCAGCGAATGTTCAACGTCATGGAGCCATTTTAGATGGAATTTATTAAATGTGTGAATATACTTACGGTAAATAAACCATGTCTCAGAGACTTATAAGAGGTTTGGCAGAACGATTGCCATAAATTACACCCATTGTCCATCCCCAATATTGTGCTATTAACCTTTCAAACCCTAGATACTTATACGAATTAATAAAATTTTCATTACATATTGACAACCTTTTTTTATTAGACCGATTATATTACAATAGATTTATCATGAAGCACATCAATTTTGCAATAGTTTTCTTAGACAAAATATATTAGCAATAAGCTATTTTTTCTCGTAAGTCCTACGAGGCGAATAAGGGTTTTGAGGTTTTTTAAAAGAATGTTGGGTGATGTAGCTGGAGACCCATCACCTTTTGCATTCTTTTTCTTCAACATTCAAATTGTTTAAAGATTTGAATAATAATAAATTAGTGTTAAGCTTTGGGTACCTACCTATGCGCTGGACACCCTATCTAACTGACACCCAAAATATAATTCTAGAACAGAGTAGATAGGCCTTAGGAACAAAAAATATATAAATAAAATGTAAATGGTTGGTCTAATAATAGATAATGATAGTGAAAGAAAAGAAGATAAAATATTACTCTTTGACGCCTCGTACAATACCTCCTTAAAAAGATGGTATTATTATTTTCATACTTATCAAGGAAATTTAAAACATACATACATATATATACTCACGGCTATAAATCCCTAGATGGGGTAGCCAGAGCTAAGGAATTAGAAATTCCTC
Source organism: Bedellia somnulentella (assembly GCA_963576735.1). Lineage (NCBI taxonomy): Eukaryota > Metazoa > Arthropoda > Insecta > Lepidoptera > Bedelliidae > Bedellia > Bedellia somnulentella. The sequence continues at coordinate 14,681,425 of OY755173.1, read as the reverse complement.
AGCCACTTTACATACAGCTACTTACGTAGGGAGCTATATGTGATGCGAATGAAACGCCCTGGCACGGAGTTTGCAGATCATTCTTACAAACTTGTCTAAATAAGCTTCGTGTTACCATCCAAAGGACTTCTCGAGACACACTGTCAATGGCTAACCCTGTTTTGTAATTTGTTATACAGAGAAAATAGCCTCGCACATGCCCCGATTTTGTCGGAAGCTGAACTGGGTTTCTAGCAGATTTCCTGCGGACAAGGGCGTCAAACAGTTAAGTAGTTATCAGGCAAATACTTTTCCTGAAGAAGTAAGCAAAGATATGCCTCTATAGGAATTACAGTCCAATCTGGCACCCTTATAAAGTAAAGGGAACAGTTACGTGAACTGTATAACATCACTTGAAAAATCTCCATTGAACAATCATATCACATTGGAGTTATTTTAAGTTTTTTACATATACTTTAGTAAAATTTCAACAGAGCTTTAGAACTCAAACAAATTACGATTACCATAACCCAGCAAAGTTTAATTAATTTATGAAAAAGTTTTCTCCGAGTGATGGATATCGCAACCTCGAGTATCAAATCTGTATCACAAAGTTTCAGCACAACCGTCCGATTTATAATAATTTAAGAATTATTGAAGAAGATAAATGAAATTCATTTGATAAATTTTGTGAATTTGCTGTTTTATCTAGGTAATGTGTAGTGTGCTATTTTATACAGAATTTCTGTTAATTTAATTAATTAGAATCAATTTAAAAAATATATTTTTGTTTAATGTTTGATTTATAATAATTTAGGAATTGCTTGCATACATAAACTCACGCCGTTAATTCCCATTGGGGTAGGCAGAGACTATCGATCGCCTCTTCGTACGATCCTGGCAAACCTCTCTAGCTTCGTCTACATCCATCAATATTTTTATAAATGCTCTTTTATTCTTCATACTTCCATTTTGTGAACACTCTCTGTTTGGTTCAAATGTGTCCTCCGAGGTCGTGCTCATTCCTCATCATTACCTTTCAAATTGGCTCTATAGACCTCTTTTCTAACAACGACAATTTGATAAGGGGTTAGCAATGATAGAATAAACCTTAGATATTTGAAAGAAAACTCAGCACATGAAAAGCTTAGATGGTCCACTAGTCTTTCATAAAATAGTTTACACATTTGTCATTCTAACAAATATAATTCAATCCAAGCACTTCCGAGCCCATAGCGATACGAGTACCTCAGTGGTCAACATATTATTATACGTGAATAATAATAGCCCCAAAGTTGTTAAAATGTAATTTCTGTTCAGTATTTTCGTTTCGCCCTCGAAATTAGCGGATAGCGTGCATTAATAATTCAGCTTCAATGTCAGATGTTATCATTTTCAATTCATTTACGAGTTATTTTGCGCAGAGATATATAAGTGGAATTACCTGGAAGTGGTCACCTGCTGAAAGATATATACGTATGTGTTATTATGTTTATAGCACCCGGATATCATTTTAAGATACCTTTTATCGCTATAACTCATAAAACAGAGGTTACAGATTTAGAGGAAATAATCATGTTCGTACATGTATACGTACATATACTAACGCTGAGCTGTTAATTCCTATTGGGTAGGCAGAGACTATAGATCGCCACTTTGTACCATCTTGGCAAACCTCACGAGCTTCCTCTAAATTTATCAAAATTTTCATACAAGTTATTTTACTCTTCTTACTTCGGACGACTATAATTATCATTATCACACATATGATTTATATATTTTTTTAAGTTACTAAGTAATTTCTTGTGATTTCTTTTTGTGTAAACTTTCTTCAGGACCAGAATAGCGGTAAAAAACCAACATAGAGTGATAGTTGCAGTTAACCTTCACCGAGCCGAGGCCGAGGCAGCTGGTGAATTATTTCATCGATTGACCTTCCGAATCGATCGTATCACCCTACTTTTAAGTCATTTTTAAAACGAATTCAGTCTACCTGAAAAAATGCATATGCTTTGGTGGTATTTGCTTCTTGCACCTCGTTTTTGACTAATACATTAAATGGACACTGGAATGTCTCAATGAAATTTATCTTTCATCATTTAAGGCTCCCATCAATTTTACTTACTGTATTTATAAGTCTTAACCAATTAACATACAATATCCAAAAATAAATTCACCGAATATTCATAAGTGTTGTGGTTCTGGAATAAAAATATAATATCCGAATTTCCACAACGCAATTTTTCTTACATTGAAGAATTTAAAGCTGATGACACTCAGAAAATTTTGCGAAAATAAAAAAAATGTTCTATGGGTAAAAATGTTTTTATTAAATCTTTTCCAAGTACTCTCCACCAGCATCTATACAAAGTTTCATACGTCTAAACCAGTTTTCGAAACACTTTTTCCAGTCCGCCGCAGACACCTCATTTACAGCCCGCTGAAACACTGACAGCGCATCTTCCGGCGATGAAAATTATATCCTTTTGAGTTGATTTTTTATTTTAGGGAATAAAAAGAAGTCACACGGTGCCAGGTCAGGGCTGTAAGGAGGGTGACCCAAGAGTTTGACCGGCATGCTGTTCAGGAAGTCCGTCGTTTTGAGCGCGGTGTGAGCGGGCGCGATGTCGTGGTGAAGCAGTAGCCCGCGGAGCCCTGTGTTTGCTCGATTGTTGCTCACAACTGAGAAAACTAATGGCAAGCATTTAGTAGTATACCAGTCTGCGTTAATACTTCTTTGATCTTGTAAAGGAATTGACACCAAATAGCCAGTCATATTGAAAAAACTTGCTATCAAAATCTTCCCACCGCTTCTAGATCTCTTCACTTTGGTAGGGGTCGCTTCGTTTCTGAATCGTATTGATCCAGAACTCATCACCTGTAACGATGTCGTAAACACGCCGAGACAAGCCAGCATCAAATTTATTAATCATATCACGACACCATTCCACCCGGGCCTGTTTCTGTACCTCGGTGAGGTTGTGTGGCACCCAGCGTGAAACTATCCTCCTCACGTGAAGATGTTCGTGTAAAATCTCATGAACGCTTCCCGATCCAATCTGCATAATGTGTTGAATCTCTAGATACGTTATTCGCCTATTGTCATAAATTAAATTTTTCACTTCCACAACGTTTTCATCCGTAACAGCTGTTAGAGGGCGACCACTTCTTTCTTCATCCCGCAAAGTTAATCGACCACGCTTGAATTCGTTATACCAACGATACACGGTTGCCTTGGAAGGCCCTTCATCCATAAACGCCATTTGAAGTCTATCGTATGATTCGTCTGGTTTTAAGCGACATTTGAAATCGTAAAAAATCATAGCGCGAAAATGTTCCCGGCTCAGATTAATTTTTCAGTAAGACACGACAATTTAAAATAGCTCGTAAAAAATAAAGAGGGAAATTTTAAAATTGGTACGTACCTTTTTTTATTTATAAAGACTCATATTTTCAGTATACATTACAACCGGCCAGTGTTTCATACATTAAAACCTTTTTTCGCAATATTTTCTGAGTGGCCTGGTATAGTTTGTGGTAGGCTTGCTTGCACTGTAGCTTATTGCCTCTGCTTATCCCTGCAGCATCATATGGCGCGAAATGATATTTGATTTTTTGGCGCCAACTCAAAATTACAAATGTATACTTTCGTTACTTTAATTCACACATGCACACACACACATACTCACGGCTATAAATCTATAGAAGGGGTAGTCAGAGCTAAGGCATTAGAATGTTCTCAGCCACTTTTGGAAGTTGAGCTTTAATTCTTAGTTATTTAAAATATAACACAAATGTATATTTTTCCTTTTCAGTTTTTCAGCGGTTTAATTCATATTTTAACTAAGTAACTTATAAATAACTTAGTGGGAGCACCCTCAAGCAGAGAAGTGTGGGTTTGAATCCTGAGTCGCGCCTAGCACCAATGTGACTTTTCATGAGTCATATGTGTGGTTAATTTATCATGGTTTTGAACGGTTCTGAAAAGATCGTGAGGAAATCCACATTTCTAAGGTAAACTTTGTCATGTGACAGTGTATTTTAACTATAACGGCAATATTCCTGCCCATAATCACGTGAGTTTACTGACCTAACAAAACTTGGGTTCGCTGACATTAATTTTACGTGATGTTCAGAAGTAAGAGAACTTCTGCCATCTCTCCGGGATGTATACGGCATGAGCATTGCAGTCTTTAAATGGAATAAACTTAGGGTAGAATTTTAAAATAACTATTTCATCTAAAGTAACCCAAATTACTTTATGACGACGAAGTGAAAATCCTACCTTACCAACTTTTCATACTCTCATAGATTATTTCTTACTTCAATTCCTTGACCACTTTTGAAAGGTGAGTGGAGGAAGGATTAATAATAGAAAAATTGTGGCGAGTAGTCTCTAGCTAAATCGCCAAACAATGAAAAACGCCCCAAAATCCTTAGTCAACTCGTAAGAAATGGGTTAGTAAAATCAAAAAGTCAAATAATGAAAGGGTAATTCATCTCACAATATTTCGGGTAGGTTAACACTAAAGAATTGCTTAATTCACAAAATAGGTTTATGTCGCAGGATGTCAAATCGCTCTCTAATCAAATTATTCATTGGTTAACCGACTGTATGAGTATGTCATCAACCAAATAATGTCCAACTCTCGAGAGATACAAACGTTGATAACAAAAATAAATTTTCGTAGCAATAACGTCATGGTAAAATTTTAATCAATTTAATCGTTTTCTGACGTCACTATTCAAATTCCTTATAAAAGCTTTCCTTATCCATCAGATGTATAAATTAAAATTTCATTATTAAAACTTATTCAAGTCAGAACAAACTGCACATCTCATCATCATCACACTCGATCTATAAGTGTTGATCGTGGGAAGGTACTCTATATTGTATACTTTAGTCTGTAAATCTTCCTAAGAAAATAAAATAATCTAAAACAGTTTTTTAACACGGCGAAAGCAGGTGGCTTTGGTCGGCCATCAAATTAGCGATATTACGTGAGAGGTGACAATCGGGGTGATCCATATGGTTTTCAAGCGGCGAAAACGTTATTTTAAGTGAGGATACTCAATTGAAGTAAAGCTATTTTCGCTATTATTTAGACAATCTTTACATGATTAAAATTTATGGTGAACACACTATTTGCAAACATGATGGGACGTACGATAGAAGGAATCAACAAACCAAGATTTTTAAACTCTTTTACCTAACCCGGTACGAATAAACTAAATAAATAAATAAAAATTTGCCGTTTTACAGAATTTGCTATATCTCAAAAACTGCTGAATACATTGTGTCCAACCAATTTTCGTTGTTAGTTTTTTATCAGGATCTACAAAATATATTTTATTCATATTTGTCACTTTCTTATTTCAAATGTTAAAAGGAGGGACCAAATTTTAAAGTTTTAGGAGTTTATATCTATGACCTTGATTAATATGGTTTGAGAAACCTCTGACTTGCTGGTTAAAGAGCTTATTCCATTTGTCTGAATGAAGACGTCTGAAAGCCACAGAATCTGAATTCAGACTAGTGGAATAACGTACAACGTGGCTTCTGAAAAGTAGACAAATTGTGTAGTGGAATAACAAGCGTCTGCGGCAGTAACTTCGAAGGACGTCTGAATTCAGAAACGACAAAGTGTAATGGAATAAGCTCTTTAGAAGCGACCGTGACAGCTCAGCGGGTAGAATATCGCTTATCGTGCAGACGGTGAGGGTTCAAATCCCGGGTCCGTCCTACACCAAAGTTTCTTTTTTATAGTCGTATGTGTGGTTTATTTATCATGGTTATTAACAGTGAGGAGTGTGACATGTGACAGTGTATTCATACAAAACGGCGATAGGCCTGCCCCCAATGTGAGTACACTGTCCAAGCACAACGTGGATTCTTTGAACATGCTCTGAACACCAAGTCGCAATGTCACTGGATGTTCTGTCTCCATGGTGGTAAGGTAGAAACTTTAACAGGAGAATCTAGTTACAATCACGGTATCTGAGAACTCTCACGATACCAGTATGGTGGACTACGGCTAAATCACTGTGTTCAGTATTTTAGCTCGAGCCTCTATGCTGACTAATATATAAACTCTAAAACTAGAACTCAACTGTCACAGCAGAAACCACCAAAGAGTGGCAGAGTTACTAATACTTTGAACTACATGACAGTTTCTGTCACCCGTGTGTAATCTCGCTGCACTTATTTAGAAATGCCTTTTATATAAAAACAAACCTATCCTTAAACCTTAACAAACGATCCTTAAACTTATGAAATATGAAACATTAAAATATAATTTTATGACGCAAACATATATCTTGTGAGTCGTGGTCCTGCTAAAACATTCATCATGCTGAATGAATAATAAATTTGTTGAATTATTTATTCCCATTCAGTGAGGTGGGTCGGTCACGTTGACATGTTTTCGGAATCGAAGTTTCGATACACTGATTTTGATCAGGTTACGTAACCGATCCAAAATTAACTAAGGTCGCATGGCTGCGAGACATGCCTGGAACCGTTTGAAGGGTCAGATATATCTACTTACCTGTCAATATTCATGGACATAACTCTAAAATCGACGAGACAGAACAAGTGCAAGAGGTAGAAGAAATTATTTAGACCCTTTTTTTTATTTTATTTAATGGGTGGAAATGGTTCAAAGTTTTTTTTTTTTATTATTTTATACCAGACGTGATATTACCACAGAAAAGGAGGGATGCACTATACCATCTTTTCTTCCTACTTTAAGGAGGTTCACACACCAAACCGCAATACGTCGCGGAGCGCGGAGGAGCGGATTTCAATATTGTATGCAAATACATCGATTAGTATATAAAAAACGCTCCTTGCAACACACTAAAACCGCGCCACACACACACACATCAACACACGGTTGCATCAAACAAACGATAAACTTACATTATTAGGTCACGCACAGTATTTGGGTTGCGAAGTTGCAGGAGCGAAGCAGAGCGCAGGTCCTCGAACGCCCCAGCTAGTGCGATGCCGGAAGGTCGATATCGGCGCTTCCTTGCACTTCCGGTGCCGGAAACAGGAGGATCCGAGCCTTTCTAAACTGAATCTGGAAGTGTGTTAGTCCTGATAGCCGTGCAGATTTTCGCTTCAGAGAACAGAATAGTTTGCTTTGCGAGTAAATAGAACGTGTATAAATATTTGCTGGGTAGTTTTACCTTAGATTGGCATCATCCCATTTATGCCTATTACTACGGCTAAAGCTGTTGAGCCTTTTAAAGTGATCGTTGGACAATGTTGATTGAAAGTTATATTGCCAACAATTCTTTGTTTTACCCACTTATCACCTCTTTATTTCCAAAAAGACTCAGGGATTCATCTAGATCTGAAGCGTTGGCTACCCCTGATTAGATTCTATAGCCGGGAGGATACAATAATAGGAATGAATTCAAGATGTACACATATTAATATAGAATTACTTAAAAATAGAGAATGAATCTAGTATATTTAAATTCTTAATGTTTGATACATTTAGAAAAATCTAATGTCAAAATATCAGTGTCGAAAAGAAAAATAAAAGTTAAAATGCTATAAAAGATAAATGACATAATTTGAAATCATTAAACATGAAAAAAATAACACCCATTTACCGTAGCAAATAAATGTCATTTAATAGTTGTAAAGATTAAATTTAATAACGGATTTTATTTTTACAACTCCATACAAAAACGTAAAACAACTGGCAAACTCAAGACACATTCAATTGGTAATTGTGAAATCGGAAGCAGGAAAGACTTCGCTATATCTTCCGAAGGATACCCAATTAGCATTCAGGTGGGTAGTCCGACCGGTTGACTGGCCCAATGTCGCGAATGATGGAACTCGGAACATCTTCGCAAGCCTAGGAACAACTCAGCCAAACAAATTTATTCAGGCCAATGCATTTTTATGAAGCGATAAACACTGTTGAGCAATATCGTGACACACTGAATTATTGCTAACTGAAATAGATAAATGTGTATGTTTATTTTCTTGAACGATTATTTGAAAAATCATTCGTTTGCTTAAGTTTCTTTTTGTTTAAGTCTATATTTGTTATGAGGTGCTAGGGTCTCCTCCGACTGTTTTACCTTCTGCTTGGATTCAAATAAACTTATTTGTTAACATCGCAAAAACGCACTCGCGTGACGTCGAATGGTTCATGTAATTGACCACGTCGAACTCAACGTTGGTTCATTCCCCCAAAAAGAGAGGCGGTCAATCAAATCAAAACATACATACATATACGCACGGCCATAAATCCCAAAAAGGGGTAGGTAGAGCTTTAGAACTTGATACTTCTCAGCCACATTTGGAAGTTTATAAATAGCAAAGATGGTAGAAATAAAGTATCGTTGGTGATATCGGGTCTCCAACCGCATCGCCCAAAAACCGCTTGAAAAAGCCCCTGGCCTCTTACGACACCCATGGGTAGAAAGGTGCAGTGACATTCTAAGCCAGCACTACCAAAATATACATTAATGACACAAGTTAAGTTTACAAAACTTAACAAACTTAAACTTACCAGAAATAATATGCATTTAAAATAATGAATTAACTGCATGACAGCACGCAGAATAACATCTCTTGTTAGAAAGGACGGCTGCTGAAAATAGGTTTCCAGGTTTCCAAAGTGGAAATATTCAGCCTCAGAAGCTTTCCTTTCAAATATCTAAAGGCATTCAATTTAATTATGCGCTTCAAATTACCTTTGAAAGTATGTACTTTACGCTTTAGTCAGGTCCGAATACTCAATATATTTAAACTTGATAAAACCGATCATAATTAGAAATTAAATATAAGGATACATACGTACATATGCTCACGGCTATAAATCTCTAGAAGGGGTAGAAAGAGCTAAGGAATTGAAAATTCCTCAGCCACGTTTGGAGATTTTAGTGGGGAAAAGATGGTAAAATAAAGGTTTTCGGTGCCATCACCCATGTCCCATGAGACCCATGTCTCCAACCACATCGCCCAAAAATCCCTTAAAAGCTCCAAATCCGATAGTCGCCTCTTACGTACCCCCACCGGAAGAAATGGGTTAGTGTTATTCTATGCCGACACTACACAGCAAATTTAACTTATAAGATTAAATATCTAGCAATCTCTGACACGTTGACACTGAGCACTCTTCATAGAACAGAGAATACTAAGTTTGTGCAGTGAGCTTTCTTCATGTAGTTTAGTTATAGAAGCAAATTTGGAACTTGACGATAATACAAAGCGAGTGATGCTCCAAGTTTAATGTTGGAGTATAAACTGATGACCACGAGTTGAGGGGACAAACCCTCTATAAAGCTGGAAAAATCTAATTTTAACTTCATCGCATTTATTGATTATGCCAGTTTATTTTAAACCTCTGGCTACGCCTTTTAGGGATTTATAGCTCTATGAATGTATGTTCGAAATAAATAAAATAATCCAAGTAAACCTGTCTTTATATATAAAAATGTGAAGAATATTCTAGAAAGGAATAAAATACCTAACATATATCGATTAGTTAATCATCTCTTTTTACCCGACTACGATGAACGCACTATGGAAGGTTAATGATTTTGGAAGTCTTAGTATTGTATGTACTCCGTCGTAAGGCCTAAAACTTTCACTTTTTGAAAAAAGAATGAAAGAAGAAGAAGAAAGTATAACATTCATTCGTTTCTGCGTCACAAATACATTATACACGTATACAAAAGATACACGATTGAAAAAAAAGAACGAAATTAATATTTTTGAGTAATTAATATACAAGACAATATGGCACACATACTTGTAACGACATCATATCTGGGGGCACGGTGCAGTGCTCCCGCCAAGTCGAGCGCGAAGAAAACACTGCCGTACCATCTTTTTCTGGAACCGTTTCGCCGCATTTTTAGGGCCCCATTCGAGAACCTCTGGATAGGATTAAAACGCTGAAATTTTCGTCACCTAGAAATTCGTAATCACACACTTGAAATGACGTGGGGGAAATGACGGTAAAATAAGGGTTGATGGTGATGGGTCTCCCACCAAATCGGCCAAAAATCCCTTAAAAAGCCTCAATACCCTTAGTCACCTCTTCTAATCTATTCTAAGCCGACCGACACTGCGCAGCTACAGAAAGAGTAGTGCTAAATATAAGTCTATTCTTATCACCATGCCTCATTTTTGAACTCCGTAACAATATAAAACTTCATTCGTAAACCTACAGTGTAATCCGTATTCGGAAGCTAATTACACATTGAAACGTATATTCTTGGAGTGTAATGAAGCTCATCTGTATTCAGGATGCTATAGGTTATCCATTGTGGAAGTTACAGTGACGACTTGTGATAGTGAATGCGTGTTGAGGCCATATTCACTAAGGTCGTTACTTTGTGTAAGCGTAGCGTGTGTCATACAAGGCGAACTTTTTTCAACTGTTTCATAAACTTTTGATTTATTTATACATTATATATTGATAACAACCAAGATAATTCCAATGGGTAAAATACCCGCCTATCATGCAGACAGGCGTGGGTACAAATCCCGGGTCGGGCTTATACCAATTCGTTTATTCTATAATCATATGTGTGGTTCATTTATCATGGATGTTAAAAGTGAGTAAAACTTTGTGAGGAATCCCACATGGCCTGGTGGTACTTGACAGTGTATTCGTACAAAACGGCGATAAGCTTGCCCTGAGTACACTATCCAAGCAAAACGTGGGTACTCTGGATACTAGGTGACAATGTCACGTGATGTTAAGAAGTATTACTACCAACTCCTTTGGGGATATACGGAGAGAACGTTTGAGTCTTTGAGTCTTAGAGGTGTTGACAATAGAGATGCAGCTCCACCAGTTTAGTTGCCAATTCGATACAACGAAAACAAAAACTTAAACTAAAGTTACTTACGAGATAAGATAATATTTACAAAGTTATATAATTACACGTGCAAAATCTTCTTATATATTTTTAACCGACTTCAAAAAAGGAGGTTCTCAGTTCGATTGTTTGTATGTATGTATGTATGTATGTATGTATGTATGTATGTATGTATAATTGTCCGCGATTATCTCGAGTTTGGCTTAAGCTATTTGGATGCGGTTTTCAGAACAGTATTCGTTACATTTAGGAGAAGGTTTTAGTGCCTTAACCGACCAAAAAAAGAAAGGAGGTTCTGTGTTTGACCTGTATGTATGTCTGTTGGTCCGCGATTATCTCACGTTTGGCTTAAGCTATTTGGATGCGGTTTTCAGAAAAGTATTCGTTACATTAAGGAGAAGGTTTTAGTGCCTTAACCGACCAAAAAAAGAAAGGAGGTTCTGTGTTTGACCTGTATGTATATCTGTTGGTCCGCGATTATCTCACGTTTGGCTTAAGCTATTTCGATGCGGTTTTCAGAAAAGTATTCGTTACATTTAGAAGATGGGTTAAGTGATTTAACCGACTCTAAAAGAAAGGAGGTTCTGTGTTTGACCTGCATGTATGTATGTTGGTCGGCGATTATCTCGCGTTTCGCTTAAGCTATTTAGATGCGATTTTCAGAAAAGTACTTGTTACTTTCAGGACAAGGTTTTAGTGATCTAACCGTCTCAAAAAAGGAGTTTCTGAGTTTCACCTATAAGTATGTATGTAAGTTTGAAGGTTCTAAGTTAATATTAGGCAAAGAGTTATCAGTTTATGTTATTACATTCAGGAGAAGGTTTAAGTTCTTTAACCAACTCGAAAAAAAGGAGGTTTCTTAGTTTGAAATATAAGTATGTATGTAAAGTTATCAATACTAGACAGAGATTTATCAATATAATGTTAATAAAGTTTTTTTTATTAGTAATAAACAGAGTTACTAAATTATTAAACAAAAAAGTATATAAAAACATGAATAAATTACTCTTAATTATATTGAAGAAAAAAATATATATTGCAACATCATGTTTCTCATTCTGGTCATTTCAATCAAGGCTCTTTCGTCATGGGGATGGTTAAGTAATTTCTTTGAATCTATATCACTTGAAGCCATCTCATCAAGGGATTTTACACGACTCAACGCTACATATATATAAGAGTGTTTCTTCGCATTTGTGATAGGTGAACTTCTCTTTGCTCATCTGTTTTGGCAGCAAGAGCAGCACGCTGACGATCTCTCTCATTCTGAAGGGCAAGCACGAGTTATCGACACGATATCGGTTAGAATGAGATGGCAGTATACGATACTAAGTAAGTGCCTAAAAGATGGCTGCTTTATCCCACGCGATAACTAGTTTAAATACGGCTCGTGCTTGCCCTGCTGAAGTCTTTGTTTTTTTTCGATGGGTGTTTCGTTCTCCCTTACGCGACTTTTCCTTAAAGCATCCTTTGATTTTCTATCTAGGCCCGCAGGTAAACAAAATAGTAACAAGTAAGCTAAAGTCATTATAACAAATATTATAACTACCTGTTAATAAAACTATAAAACTATAAAATAAACGGAAAGTAAAACTTATCTCTAAAAAACTATCACTAATTCACTAAAAAAACTCAGAGTGATTTAAGAACTTATCACTAAAAAGTATAAAATAAAAAAGAAAAACAAAAACTTCAAATTAAAAACTAAACAGAAAAATTAAATATTATTATTTTTTATTTAAAAAAGAACCGCCTTCAAAAATCCAACTGAAAAGTATAAAATAATTTTTATTTATTTTATTATGTACAACTATATTCAACTTCTTCTTTTTGAAGTCGGTGCCAAACAGACAAATCCAAAATGAAAATTGCTACATAGAGAAAACCATACGAATAATAAATCAATCGATAGTGCCTCAACAACAGTAGGTAACACAATCGCGCTCAAAAATCAAGAAATTTCATCCGCTCGCAACGACCGACGTCGCTTTATAAAGGATGGAATTTGGGGACAGTGAGCGGTGCTTAGCCTGGTGCGCATGCGTCGCACTCCGCAGAGAAATTATCATAATATACATGTCACCGTAAAACTGTAAATACTAGTAAATTATAATTTTAGACAGATAGCGAGATAGTAAACTAACGTTAGGTTAGGTTATGTAAGATTAATAGATTTCAAACTAACGGAATTAACAATTCGACAGAGACATACATGCACCGAGTTGGCACAACCAAAACTTCTAACACTTTGTAAAAAGACGGTCGAGAATCTAAATCACTACATAGTATAAAACGAAGTCGCTTTCTCTATCCATGTCTGGGATATAGGGACATCCTTATGTATACTTTAATCTGTAAAACTACGAAATGAATTTTGATGCGAATTTTTTGATTAATTGATTGAAAAGGAAGGTTTATAAGGATGATATACGCTGATGGGGTGGAGAACTCACTCAACTTGGGCGGGCCACTAATATTCGTTCTTCTTTGTCATGAAAATTGGTTTGGCACCGACTTCAAAAAGAAGAAGTTGAATATAGTTGTACATAATAAAATAAATAAAAATTATTTTATACTTTTCAGTTGGATTTTTGAAGGCGGTTCTTTTTTAAATAAAAAATAATAATATTTAATTTTTCTGTTTAGTTTTTAATTTGAAGTTTTTGTTTTTCTTTTTTTTATATATAAGAGAGTCTGAGAATAGGGGAATAACTATATTTTATTTATATAAGTGATGTGTCGACCTCTAACATTTCACTTTTATTTTATGGAAAAGAAATTTTCTAGAAATGATTTACATGGCAAAACAACGTTTGTCAGGTTAACTAGTATCTTTATAATATTCGAAGATGTACGCACACCAATATGAAAGAAAGGCTCTCTGCGATGATAAGATTGCTCATTTATTTGAAGTTTTTTGCACTCCCTCAACAACGAAATAAAGTATCACATCTTGTTATGATCCGACAACATAGAATAAACTGTCGTTAGAAATGGTTTTCATGATCGAAGAAGCACTTACCAGCAAGCTCACAACTCTTGTTAAGTTTAATGATATTGTCTCTGGCGCACTTTTTTATGATTTTAAATGAAATGAACACAAATACGTTTAGGTTAAACTGCAATCATCAGCTATTTCGAGACGGATAAAGAAACACCTTTTGTTGCCCGTGTTGAAATTGGTACAGCTCATTTTTGATGAAACTCTCTGCAACGACATAATATAAAAATTTCTTGTGTGATAAATTTATGCTTAACGTCCGACCCCTTTGAAATATCACCTTATCAAGACACGTGCAGTACTAAAGTTGGAAGACTTAAATTCAATGCACAATCTGATGCATATTACGAAAACTAAAGTGAATACATTAACCAGTGGTTGAAATGTTGCGACATAGTCTCACAAAAGTGTAGGACGTAGTTATAAATATGTAAAGTAAACTTTCTCCGGTATTTTGAGGGGCTTGAATGAAACGAATGTCACGGTGGCTGCTTTTAGCGCATTTGAAGGTCTGGACTTGGTCCAAGATGGCACACTTTGACGTGCTGGAAGTGGAAGATCTAATCTCTCCCATTTATTGAGCTTTCTTTTGACTTGTCTACACATCACATAGTCGCTCTATATACCCGAAGGTTTAGACAAATTTTGAAATTCCTGGCTGCAGTAGTTAAAATATATTAGCGATTTTTTTTAAATATAATAAAAATACAATGTGGATGGATCTTCTATCGAATAAATAAAGAAAGAGACTAAGATAAAAAAAATAAATTAAAACGTTTGTTTTTAAGTAGATGTACAATATAAACGTCTTAACACAAAGTGTCCTGTAGAATTTGTAGAATTTAGTAATTATCTCATTAAAGTGTAGTTAAATAGCAGAGTTTGAGAGAGATGTACCTTTATTATTCGGTACGTAATAAAACCCACATTTTAAGCTTTGGCCATTGATAGATCTAGTTCGGCTAGAGTGATGTACTTAGCTAATCAGGTCATTGAGTATGCATAAAAAGAGACAAATAAGTACTCTTGTTTGTAGGAAGTATTTTTGTGAATATGGATAGACGACTTCTAAAGGTATTCCCGAATGTATTTTCGGCCTACGCCTGGTTTGTATAAATCCTCCTTGTAGATTGATGTTTCTTCGTCTGACCGTAACTCAAGTTCATGGTGTATAACTACCAAGTTCATATTTCAATCCCAGAAAGATTTTACCGGGAAATTCGCGCATTTGGGTTCCATTGTGTATGAAAATTGTATTTTATAGCATTCCCTTTAAAACGGTTATATTTAAAAAATATGTTTCTAATATACATACATATACTCACTCCATTAGTTCCCATTTAGGTAGGCAGAGACTATCGATCGCCACTTCGAACGATCCTGACAAACTAAATTCCTGACTCTCAATTTGGTCCAAGTGTGTTCTCCGTGGTCCTCCTCTACTAACATTGCCATTCACAATATACATTACCGTACACTAGCTCTATAGATCCCTTTTACCAATTTTCTATCATCCATCCTCTCTGTGTGCCCAAACCATATAACATTCCTTTTTCTATCTTTCTTACACTATCATCTTTCACACCGCACCTTTCACGAATCACGCTATAATCACACGATCACATAATCTAACATTACATTTTTTTCTGAGGGACCTCATCTCTACTGCATTCACTCTGCTGTCATGCATCTTCTGCCACACCCAACATTCGTTTCTTACATAAGCGTAGGAACAAGAACAGCATCGGGCCATTTCAGACACCGATGTACTGGTCATTCGGCTTTTCATTGCTCCATTTACCGGATTACCCTTTTTCACTCTTCTTTCAATGTCTTCATCACATTGTCCATCCCATTTCTAATATATATCTATACTTATAATAAATCTGTAGAGAGGTCAATTCTGTACATGAAATATATTTTCAAAATAACTATCAGGTGGTGATTAGGGATCGATACTGATGCCAAAAATGTAATCAGTAAAATTTTTGTCTGTCTGTCTGTCTGTTTGTCTGTCGGTTTGTATGTTCCTTATGGAAACAAAAACTACTCGACGGATTTTAACGAAACTTGGTACAATTATTCTCCATACTCCGGGGCAGGTTTTTGTATACTTTCCAGCAGAGTAGTAAAGGGGAATTTTGGGAAATTTTGGGAAAACGGGAGAAGTTACTACATTTTTTAAGCTTCCGTCGCGTGTGCAGCCTTAATGGTTAAACTTACATAGAAATCATGTATGACGGAAATATTCTTCATAAAATTATCTAAAAAAAAATCCTAAACAGTTTATGTCTATCTTTTACGGTTGACTCACAATAACACGTGTAATTCCTGATAGCTTAGCAGTTCGGAACATTCTGATTATATTTGTTTACTCTTACGTTTATAAACCTCTCACTCATCCCTAATTTAAAAAAGGTAACATTATTACCTATTCAATAAAAAAAGAATCATAGAAATCGGTAGAGAAACACCGAAATTATACATAAAATAAGCCATCGCGCCCGTGACCAAAACCGAATCGTTACTAATTTATATATAACATACTAGATGGCGCCAGTAGTTGCATCCTACAACACGTAATGATTTATTTTTTAGATTGTTATAAACACTTGATAGCGTTTTATTCCAAAATTTGCTATTAAACGGAAATACTGAACCGTTCATTAAAGCGCATTAAAAATCACCAAACTACACTGTTTAGGGAGTGCTATAAATTTAATAAATTGAAAACATTGCGCTGAATTTCACAATGCTTGAGCAGTGACTAAAGAAAGAAACCTCAGATATTTAAAAAACAACGCTACCCGCGCGAAGCTGGGACGATCCACTAGTATAAAATAAAACTTTAAAAGAAAGTAACAGATATTTTTAAAAAGTATAAAACATATAAGCGTTTCAATATAATGTTAAGAAAGAACTAAAGTACTCAACAAATTTAAACACTTTTGTACATACAACCATAGGGCTTTATAGTTTGAAATTAATCAGACACTTTTGAAAGTTAAGATGAGGAAAATATTTTAAAATCAAGGTTGTGAAAGATATTCAACCGCATCGCCCAATAATCCATTAAAAAGCCCCAAATGTCGCCTCTTATGACACCTGCGGGGAGGAAGGGGTTAGTACTATTTTAAATCGACACTAAACAGGTCGAAACAATTTAAAAATAAAGAATATTTCATACGAATGTGTTGTTTTGAATACTACACTACAGGCACTACAACAAATTAAAAAACTTGTACATACAACCAGAGCTTTAGAGTTAGAAATTAATCAAACACTTTTGGAAGCTCAGATGCGGAAAATATTTTAAAATCAAGGTTGTGAGTGAAGGGAATTCAACCGCATCACCCAATAAGCCCCAAATGTCGCCTCTTATGTCACCTGTGCGGGGAGAAAGGGGTTAGGGCTATTTTAAGCATACAGGTAGCAACGATTTATTTAAAAAAAATCCATTTATTCGTTATTTAAATCTTTTTGTTCATGAAAACCTCATGTGGGGATTATTACTAATAAATAAAGGAAAGAAAATTTTTTTTCCTGCCTGTGTCGAAATTTTTCTTTCCTTTATTTATTCTTTATTTATTAGTCATTTATTCGTTGTTTTGAATAAGTCTGTTGATCTAATAAAAAATTTAAAACATTTAAAATACATTAAACCGAATAAATTAACGGACAATAGTCTCTAATTACCCTGGGAATTAGAAGTACTAAAACCAGAGGAAATAATAGTAATCTAGAGGAATTACTAAAAGTAACATATTCCTTTTTGAGTATTTATTTTTATCTATCTATACTATAATAAGACTGTAACGAGGTCAAAACTGTACATTGAAGAAAAAAAAATTAAAATTGGTGGAATATGTTTTATTTTCGATACTGAAGCCAAATTTGCTATTTTTGAAAAAATGTCTGTCTGTCTGTCTGTCTGTCTGTCTGTATGTCCGTTCATCACGTTAATTCTACCGGACCGATCTTGATCAAATTTGGCATGAATGTAGGTTATACGCCTGGCCAACATATAGGATATAATTTATCCCAGATTTCGCAAGGGTTCCCACAGGAGCATAAAAAAACATAACTTTTATATGGTTCCCCATATTTACACGATTAATTTTTTCATCAACCGACTTTATGGGACTCTTCATTAATAGTCTTTTTGTAAAAAATAAGGGTTTCATCCATTTTCATCAAACTAATTGTCCATTTAATTGTTTGTCAATAGTATGACTACTAGATATATAGGATATCACAAATTTGAGACTTACACATAGTGTCTGCTTGGCGTATCGGTATACCGTTTGGTAAACACTAAGTACGAAAGACCCAGGTTTGAATACCGGGTGGCCAAAGTCTTTTTGCGTATTTTTTTTGCTTTTGTGTTAGGTTAGAATAATAGGATGCACTAATCCTTCTTTTTCACATTCAACTATGCGAATATGTATGAATAAAGATAGTTGAAAACATATTGTATGAATTTGGCGTATTCATTTGGTAGGTTTGAGAATTTGTTTATAACTTTTGTTTATTTAACTATTTTTAACTAATATTCTCATTGATATATTATATTATACTTACGCATTAATTAATATTCTGTTTAAGCCTCAGAATGCATAGTTTGTAAATAATAGTAAATATCTCAATTTTAACTCACTACCGCCATCTATTGGCCGATGATTGTAATCTCTCTCACATCACCTACTTATTGCTCCCCATATTTACACGATTAATTTTTTCATCGACCGACTTTATCAGACTCTTCATTAATAGTGTTTTTGAATAAAAATATGGGTTTTATCTATTTTCATCAAAATAAATGTCCATTTAATGAATTGCTGTGTAGTGTCGGCTAAGAATAACACTACCCCATTTCTTCCGGTGGGTGTACGTAAGAGGCGACTAACGGTATTGGGGCTTAATGGGATTTTTGGGCGATGTGGTTGGAGACCCATCACCAACAACCTTTATTTCACTATCTTTTCCCGACGCAACTTCCAAAAGTGGCTGAGGAACTTCAAGTTCCTTAGCTCTGGCTACCCCTTCTAGGGATTTATAGCCGTGAGTATATGTATGTATGTATTTAATTGTTTGTCAATAGTATGGCTACTAGATATATACCATATCATAAATTTGATTATTAATGTTTTTGTGGCGTAGCTGTATACCGATTGGTTAAAACTAAACCAACGGATGACCCAGGTTCGAATCCCGGGTGATTAAAGTCTTTTTGAGACTTTTTTGCTTTTGTGTTAGGTTAGAATAATAGGATGCACTAATCCTTCTTTTTCACATTCAACTATGCGAATATGTATGAATAAAGATAATTGAAAGTATATTGTATGAATTTCGCGTATTCAATTGGTAGGTTTGAGAATATGTTTATAGCTTTTGTTTTTTTAACTATTTTTAACTAATATTCTCATAGATATATTATGTTTTACTTACGCATAAATTAATATTCTGTTTAAGCCTCAGAATGCATAGTTTGTAAATGGGCAGTTTTCAAAAAAAATGGCTCGTTACTTAAGTGGAAGCAAAAAATATAAAATGCAAAATCTGCACAACATTGATGATAAACTCGAAGATTATTAAATATATTATCTAAATTTAATAAATAAAACATACATTTATTATAAAATTTAACGAAAAAGTTAATCTATTTTCAGAAGTAGTCTTTGATTATTTCCATTAAGTAACTTTTTGGTTTGGGGTTTATACAAACAAAACATTGTTTGTTTTTAAAATTATTTATTTATTAATTAAAATAATCAAACCTTGTTTTTAAATTGGTATAAATCTTAAAATATATCTCAAACATTGCTGAGAATTTTTCAGTTAAACATCCGTTACGTCACTTTGTGCCAGTAACAGTATAACAAAATATCTTATTCTAAGTTTAATAGTCAAGTTAACGACATTTTGAGGTAAAACAAAGTAAAGTTTATATAATCTTAACAATAATGTAGCGCTTAAACTACTATAAACTAATATAATTAAAAAGAAAACTTAAATTTTAAATCACATTTTAATAGGACAGTTACTTAGGTGGAACACAATGTTACTAATAGGAATATATAAGGCTACGTGTACTATGTACGTTATAATTAACAAAAATCATAGTCCGTCATTAGATAGATAGATAAGCGTTTATTCAGCAACATGCTTACAATTTTTGAGCTTACAATATGTAACTTAAAATTATGATACACACAGTACAAAATAGACAAAAACTGGTTAAGCTAAGCGCTGAAAAGATCCTGACTCAGCATATGTTACAAATCTCACAAGTGTGGTTTGTAACGCTGATTTTCAGTCAGCACCTATTTCAAAGTGCACGAATTCCATACATTTTATTATGACGTGTCCATGATACAGTAAAACAAAACCACAAATTCGGAAACAAGAAATAATACAACATAAAACATAACATTTAAAATAAAAATAGACTCAAAAGTATATGTATAAATTATAAAAATGTTAACCTCGAAATGGCTTCAGTAATAAATTTATTTAAATATTTAATTAGACATCAGTCTTACTTTATTTGTTACCAATATGACTAACATATCCAAAAATTGTGCAAATCCGACAATATTACATACATATAGGTCGAATTGATAATCTCCTTTTTTTTTTAAGTTGGTTAAAAATATCTCCTTGCAGACACGTCCTTATGATTCCATTAAGTAACGTCCACGGTCCGCCTATATGTAACGTTCCTTAATGGATGTTACGAATCCTAACCTCAAATTATTACTAATTATTGTTTGACTATTAAAAAACGAAAGATTCGTAATTACTTATACAAAAAATAATCAGGGATAACTAAACTGCAACTTCTGATAAGTATGTATATACTAAATCCATTATTCACCAATTAATGGGCCGTTATTAATGGAACAATTTTTTGGCACTATGTCACCCCAACAAACAACGTAACGAAATGCGGCAAAACAAGCCGGAACAAGATGGCGGGACGATTCAAAATAGAATCAATGTTACCATAGCTAAAAAACAATAACCAATAGAAGTTTTCTACCCGTCTTCCTTTTATTTGTATTGCCAATTTTGATCGTTACTTAGCCGGAAATTCCGCCATTCCAGTTTTAAAGGACAAACTTTAAACTCAGTTTATTAATTCAATAACTATTAACACATATAATATTTACTAAGAAATAAAAAACGAAACAGTTTTGTTTAGACTGAAAACCATACATTATATTTAAAATTATTTTTGGGTCATTTTAATGCGCTGTAAACATAACAGAATGTTAGGTGGACATATAAATTTGCGTGTACCTTTAATACATTTTTGCCAATATTTTATTATAACAGATATATCTTTAGAAATGTATTATATTTAATTATAATAATTAATGCTTTTTCTTTTAGAAATATTTATCTAAATAGTGAAATGTGAAAAGGTTGCTGAGATATTAATTATCAAAGTTGGTGGACAACTCATTTTCGGGGTGCCATTTTTTTTTGAAAAACGCTCAAATAATAGTAAATATTTCAATGTTAATTCAGCGCCATCTGTTGACCGATGATTGCAATCTCTCACACATTAAGCGGCCAGTACACAATGGCCGACGATGAGCCATGCTTCGCAATTGGCAATTGTAGGCCACGATCAGTTGGTGTTCACACAATGGCCCATTGCTCATTACTGCCTGGCAATCCACTTGCGACGGACGTCGTTGTAATAATGGTTGCAGCTATTTATTTATTATTATGTATGTAATTTATTTTATTTATGGCGCTATTTATGTTATTTTTACGTCACATAATGATTATAAATACATTTTGCAATAAAATATTCCAAAAAAGTATAAGTATCTATGAGCGGTCGGTGACGAACTAAACAATGGCCCATTGTGGAAACACCACCGGCCATGCTACGCCACGATTCCTTTGAAGTGTGCCCGAAAAACCGACAACTTCGCCATTGCGCGCCATTGCGCGCCACGATCGGCAATTGTCCGCCATCATGCACCATTGCCCCCTGTACACAGTGGCGATGGCGAGCAGTGGGCCATCGTCCGCCATTGTGTACTGGCCGCTTTACCAACAGTCAGTGTAGGGGGCAGCACCGGGTCGCAAAACTGCTATCCATACTTACTCAAGATATTTTCATTGTTGAACAGAGAAACTTGGTTACAAAATGGTTTGTTTCATGTTTCTTATGAACAATTTAAAAGGTTTTTGGAACTCATCCCCTAAGAGATTGAAATATGTTATACAGATTTTTGATCTATAAATACAATGTATCTAGAAATTTGAATCTTGATGCGATTGACTGATATAACAACTACAAAAAGGAATGTATGAAATTCATCCATCAATCAATCATGAGAATATACTAACGGCTATAAATCCCAAAAAAGGGTAGCCACAGCTCCAGAGATAGTAATTCTTTATCCACTTTTGGAAGTTGAATGGGGTCCGTCCAACCGTCCAACTGCATCGCCCAATAATCACTTAAAAAGTCTCAATGTTCTTTATATCTATTACAACGCCCACGGGAATATAAATACAAAAAAACCGAAGTTAGTGTAGTTAGATAGTGTTTTGGTATTTTGGATGTAAACTGGATGCAAAAAATGTAGTCCACGCGGACGTAGTCGCGGGCAAAAAGCTAGTATCTTAATAAAATTTGCCAATTTAACAAACTAAAGTCAGTAACTGTTGGACGCAACAGAAATACATACATAAATACATATACTCACGGCTATAAATCCCTAAAAGGGGAAGCCAGCGCTAAGGAATCAGAAATTCCCCAGCCACTTTTGGAAAGTTCAGTGGGGTGAAATAAAGGTTGTTGGTGATGGGTCTCCAACCGCATCGCCCAAAAATCCCTTAATAGCCCCAATACCGTTAGTCGCCTCTTACGTACACCCACCGGAAGAAATGGGGTAGTGCTATTCTAAGCCGACACTACACAGCATAATAAGAAATATAAAGTAAAAAACTATTAAAAAAAATTTTGCATGTAGTGCCGGCTTAGAATGTCACTACCCCTTTCTACCCTTTCTTTGAAGCTCTGGCTACCCCTTTTTGGGATTCATGGCTGTGATTATATGTATGTATGTAAAAAAGGAAAAGATCATCCAGTTCAATTGATAACCTCCTGCTTTTGCATTTAGTTGTGATGTGCCTAAGATCTCGTATCTTTTTCAAGTAAGTACTGTAAAAATGGTCTTCATCTCATACAAGACTGATTTTCGCTACCGATTTAGCGATGCATATAGAAACAGTTTTTTTAATGTTCTCCGATAACCCAGTCGATTATAAATTAATGGCTATGACTAGACTAGCAAAGTTTAAAAAAATAGAAGGGATTCAAGAGTTATTATGTTTCCCGCAGTAACTTTGCAAACCACGACAAAAAGACGAGCTCTACAAGAATCTAAAAGTACTTTTTGCCAAAATCAAATCTTTGATAAAATCAAATTAAACCAATAATAACCAAAAACCAATAAAAATTTAAATCCAAAACAAAAATGAAAAAAGTGGGAGCGTTCAATTTAATAAAAACTAACTTCCAAGATGGCTGTTTGCCCCTTATATAGTTCGTACGTTCGTACGTTCTATAGTATGTTTAACTACTAGACTTGGTTGGTTGAAAACGTTGAAATTGAACGCGACCGGCGCGCGCCATTCATCGAGCGATAGTCGTTCAGCTCGCGCGTGTTACTCGTATCTCCATAATACGGCAATTTATTTTGCTTTCAGTGAATTAAATAAGTGTTTTTGAATAAATGAATTAAAACAAAACAAGTTTTCGTTGGATTTCAGTGTGTGGACGAAAATACCCTATAAATGTGGCTGTAATAAAGTTAAATTAGAATATTGAAGCTTAGTTTGTTTCATATTGGTGCAGTGTTTATGTTGGTTACGCGGCTCCCGATTCGTTCACATCGCTACCGGGGGGAGGACATCGCCCTCGGAGAGTTCTAAAAGAGGTAGGCAGATCTTAAAAAGTCTCTAAATGTTTATTTTATCAAAATATGTGTCTTTATGTTGGGTGCGAATGCAATCTAAAATGAACAGCTGAGTTTTAGATTTGTTTGCTAGCCGACCTGCAACTATAGAAAAAAACTTATATGTTTTGAATAAAATAATATTTTTAGCACCAATATACACTATACATCCGTACCTACTTGATTCAATTCATCTGTACTTCCTATTTCTTCTCACTTCGGGTTTCGATGTTAGTTGATAATAATATACAGTTTGTTTTTATGCGATATCAAACCCTTTTTTTTGCAAATAAATGGTTCCAGAAACCATTTAACATAAGGGTTCCAGAAACCGGTTCCCTGACAGAACTCCAAAAACCGGATACTTACGAACAATGTTGTTTAGTTATCACTTTTTTCTATAAATGCCGATACTGTGTAAACATGACATGTTCGTTAGTAATTTGAATTTCGGGAAATGTAGTCGTGATATTATGTATGTGTTTTTCTTACCGATTTTTATCGATGTGTCTTGTTGATTGGTATTTCTATAACGATTCTCAGAAAAATTATAATCGATTCGGTTCACGACTTACACTTCTTACTTGCTTAACATGAATCTTCAATAATATTTAAAAAAAACATAAATAATATTACCTATTTACATACTAAATATTTGCTTCTGTTTAATTAAATAATCTTCGGACATCGCCAATTGCTGTATTCGTTTTTTTTACATCATAGTTTTCTTGGTTAACTTTCTTTAACTACCTTTAAGTTTAGTTTAATTTAGTTTAATCAAGCATATATTTTTTTAGCCCTTTTTCATACATCATTCATTCTGTTTTATAAACCTTGGTAGCTTGGTAGAAAGAGCACCCATAGTCATATCAGGCCATGGCCTCTAGTATGGGGTGCACCGCTGTGTTCTTTAATGAGCTGAACTCTTATACTGTGAAGTAGTATTAAGAAGTAAAGGTGAGGAAACCAACATGGCCGAGCGCCTGTAGGCCTGCCCCCTATCACGTAAATGCCCCGTCCAGGCAAAACGTGGGTGCTCTGCACTGAACACCGGGTGGCCTAAAAGTGACGAAATGTTCATTAGTACTTACTTACCTACTTACTACTAGAGCGACAATAGGCATCCCCTTACATGTGATTGCATTGTTTAAGGAAAAAGTGGGTACTGTAAACACTATGACACTCCTTACACAATACTTGGAGTTTTGACTTTTAGATGTCAATGTCACATATCTTTTCCTTCATCCTCGTGCTACAATAGTGTACATTAAAACAAAGTTCTCTTTGTAATAATCACTCTTAATTTTACTTTTATTGCAAAAACAGTGCCCGGGCGTTTACCTGCGCGCGTAGGTTCGCCCAGCCCACATCTGATGGTAACCCAAAAATGGCAGAGCAGAGTGATTCATTCGCTGACACTATGCAACAAACAATAGCGAGTGCGAAATTTGTCCAACTGTCTTATGCAGAAAGTAAAGTATTGATCAGGTATAAAAGAGATATGAATATGTAGTATTGTTATAACTCTAGTCTATGAAACTCTACTATTCCAAACGTTAAGCTGATTTAATCGTAAGTCGCATTTCGCCTACGTAATGCACAGCCGAACAATCTAAACTTTGAGTCTTTGAGTTGTTTCGCAAAAGGGACATAACCTAAATGTTCAAAATGGCATATATGTGTCCATTTGTTTCACCAAAACTTCTATGCTACTAATCACAATTAGGAAAATAAGTATCATTCTTTAATATCTTCAGCAGGCAATGATCGGGTTTAAGTTTTCAAGTTATTTTCTTGCTTATTGTTTAACCAGAACATTCTAGAGTCAAACATCTTCAAACCATACATTCCTCTGCGAACTTATCTCGGCCAGTCAGTACAGGATAGTCAAAAGCGCACCTGTCTCTCCCAACCAGTATTGATGATATTATCTGGCCGACTCACAGTGATTCGCGTAGAACAAGCTAGGTGGACAAAAGTCATTGTCCAATTTCCTGGAATTGATCGTTTTATGTTGTCAAGAACAACCCTATTATCTCATTTCCAAGAATTGATTGTGCAAAGTCCCGTTATGGCTTGCTAATGAGGTGTTAAAGGGTAAGTAATGACGATTATTACTAATTTGTAATCGTCTCAGTTGCAATTTTGCCACACATTCGACAACACCTCATGACTTGTGCAGTAAACGAATCAGTGTTTTGTGCTATGGATCCTATTAGTACAGGTAAGAACATTATATTTTTATATAAATCTTACTCCTAGGTAACTAAATCCAATAAAATTTTACGGTCTAAAGGATAGTGGGAAAAACACAAAAAAATAATTTCATTTTAAATGTTTTATAGACTGCAACTTTTTGTCTCCACATGTCTCCGGGTTAGATTTTATATATGTCGTAGATCTAAGCCTAAACTTAATATTAAACATCATTCTCCATGCTCCTTTTTTGCTCTAACATTTTTTTTTATTTTTTTTTACAGAGCAAGTGCTTAGTGTTTCGAAAATTGAATTTTTCGAAGAGTGGATCAAACACGATAAAGAAAACAGAAATTCACGCATTTTCGATTATCTTTCGGTTAAATTTGATCTCTCAAATATAACCGAAGTATCCTTGCGTGAAATCACCAAGAGCATCGCTGCTAGTGGCACGAAAATAGCCCAGAAATGGAAAAGTGCTAGTCGCATTAGGGAAAGGTTTCTCTCTATGCATAAAACATGGCTGGAAGGCACAGACTTTCATTTCAAGGTGTCTGTTAACCCTCCAGTTGCCACCACTTCTACTGAGGGTGCTCAGCGACCGGGAAGACCTCAAAAGAGCTTTGAGGAGTCATCATATAAAACAAAAAAACGACGTGTGGACGGCATCGTTTCTGAATGGAGTGCAAAAGAGTTGGCAATTGCTGCAGAAGTAGCTAGTAGATCGGAAGGCAAGCGGAACGTTGCCCAAGCTATAAAGCGAGCGAGTGATGGATATGTATGTATGTATGTATGATGGAACAAGTGTTGAGCAAAATGTATCCTGCCCTAATGGAAGACTTCTCACCAATATTGAAGCGTGTGCCTATTATATGGACGCTAAGTGTACAAGTCACACGTACAAAGCTACGAGGAAGTGGGAAATGAAGGCGGGACATAAAGTGTTTCCATCATACTATAGTATACGTAAGTGTTTTTTATCCTGTTATCCCCCTTCGGAGCACATTTCTGTAACGGAAACACGCGCAGAAATTAAGCTACAATCGATTTTAGACAAAACTGCTGAGAGATTAGTAAAAACACAGGAAGAAGTTATAAGAAGTGTGCTTCCACAAAATTCGTCATTCACTTTAATAAGTAAGTGGGGCTGTGACGGTAGTTCCGGCCACAGTACCTACAAACAGAAATTTGAAGATCATGAGGCCACAGATGAGTTCTTGTTCGTATTTTGTTTCGTGCCATTACGTTTATATCATGGTGATATAATTATTTGGCAAAATCCCCACCCTTCTGTTCAGTTGGTGATACTCAAATTTCTGTTGAACATAATTTTATCTTTAGTATGGTAGATGGTAAGATTTGTAACGCGTTGACGGAAACACGCTCTTCTCAAACTTGTTATATATGCAAAGCAACACCAAAAATGATGAACGAGCCCTTAACGGACACTTTTAGCGTAGAACACGATTTTGGCTTTGGTTTGTCCACTTTGCATGCTTGGATTCGTAGCTTTGAGTGCTTGTTACACATTAGTTATCGCCTTGACACCAAAAAATGGCAGGCCCGAAGTGCAGATGAAAAACAAAGTGTGAAACAGCGCTCAGACAAAATCAAGTTGTTATTTAAGAAAGAAGGGTTGATAGTGGACAAACCAAAGCCAGGATACGGAAACACAAACGATGGAAACACAGCGCGTAGATTTTTTGCTAATGCAGATAAGAGTGCAGAGATTACAGGTTTGAATGTTGAGCTCATAAGAAAATTTGATATTATCTTAAGAACCCTTGCCTCAGGCTATGATATAAATTTAGAGAAATTTGAAGAAGCTTGTCGTGAAACGCGTGAGCTGTATCTAAGTCTGTATTCCTGGTATTTCATGCCCGTTACCGTGCATAAGATCCTTGTGCATAGTGTACAGGTAATAAAGACAGCACTTCTTCCGATTGGACAATTCTCCGAAGAAGCCCTAGAAGCGCGTAATAAAGACCTGCGCCGATTTCGCTTGCACAATACGCGAAAGACGTCTCGCATTGCCACGAATACAGACTTATTACACATGCTTTTAACTACATCCGACCCTTTAATTAACGCCTTCAGAGATATACCCAGGAAAAAACCTGAAAAGTTAAATTCGGAAGTTTTAAAATTAGTTATCCCGCCTTCAGTGCCCATTTCGCGACCTTATGTAAATATCCCTCGTAATGAAAATGATTACATAGAGTCGGATTCTTCAGATGATGATAGTGATAGGGAATGATTGTAACATGTATAGAATATTATTTTTTAAGTAACTGACTTGTAAACATTTGTTTTTTATATTAGTTTTAAGTTTAGAAAAATGTTTAATGTGGGAGAATACATGATTTTTGCATTTTTTTAAATATATATATATTATTTTTTCATTCTTTGTGTTTTTATTTACACTACCCCCCTCCCATTTACCTTAAGTCATGAAATGCAAAACAAAGTACAGAATACGTATGATTAAGCACATATAGAGCCATTCGAGTCGAAAAATAATTTTGTCCATCTAGCTTGTTCTACGCGAATCACTGTGCGACTGGCCGCATTAAGAACCGAAAGCCAATCATTCGTACTCACACGTTTGGTAATGTGCTAGGCGGGCGCCCATATTACGTGCTGCTCGTTTTGTGTTAGGTGATCGGTGAACACATTAAAACGAAACCCTTGTAAGCCTTTGTCATTAGGGCGGTGTGTCTGGTGATTGAGTTGGAGTAGATATTTAAATTACGGGTTTTGTTTTTACATTGTGATTGAGTATCTCATATTTATGTTGCCTTCTATCGGTGTAATTTGGTTCAAAGGAAATAAAACACACGTTTGATTGATTTAACTAGTTATTTATCTACCTATACAAACTCAAAAGAATAAAAGACATTTAATTAATATCAATTCATTTGAAAACACTTATTTTTAAGCTTAATGTGATTTAAGTAATACCGCCTTTTCTCAGTTATAAAAATATAAATTCCATACAAAAAAAGAGCAATGAATAAATGGAATCTGTTTTTAAACAAAACGAAACATAGCTATCACAATACAGCTTTTTAATAAATATGACGTAAAACGTTATCTAAACCTAGTTATGATACGCACGAGCGCGGAACACTCTTTAGAAACACCAAAAATACGCAAAATTGAGAGGTGCTTCAGTCAGCGCGTGTATTTTATCAATTCATGACTTTTGCCTTACTTATGTGTTTATGTGTACATTCGTCTTGAAAATCGGCGGCAGCCCTCACTCAGCTGCCCGGCAAACATAAATTCATTGTGTAGCAGCACAGGCCACGGGCCAGCAGCAACCAATACTTTAGAAAAAGTAATTGTACCGATGAAACCTGTAAAGTTAGAAATATTTCCTGCGAAAAATGTATTTTCACATTAAATCATTTTGAGTTATATCGCAAATGATCACTAAAAAAAATAATTAAAAATAAAAATTTCACACTGTTTATTTCAAAAAATATTTACAACACTTGGCCAGACAGTCTGAAAACCTTTTAGGTTTTTATTAGACTGTCAGCTCGGCTTTTTATTTAAATATATTTACGTATACTTATATTCTAAAAACAATACATTAAATAAATAGAAGAAAGACATGTGCATTTATACATCACAGCATTTAGAAAAATGATTTTGTAATATAGATAAAACCTGAGTTTTATTTTTATTTTGCAGTTTCGTTACAATAGTTTTCGGTAGATTGTTAAGCATATTTGGCATGATGTAGCTCCATACTCTTGGTCTGCCCCGGGTCTGGACGTATGGTGTTATTTTTCATTGCTACCCCCTGTGACATTTAACGCCATTTTATGTAGCCGATTATGCATTCTATTAATGATAGATTTTTGAAATGGGTTATGCTATTTTGTAGCCCAAATATTATAATATGTTATACTATGTTATCCACGGAGAACACACTTGGACCAAATTGAGAGTGTGCTCAAAAAGGCTGGCGTCCGAAGTATGAAGAATAAAAGAGCATGTATGAAAAGATTGATGGATGTAAACGAAGCTAGAGAGGTTTGTCAGGATCGTACGAAGTGGCGATCGATAGTCTCTGCCTACCCCAATGGGAATTAATGGCGTGAGTATATGTATGTATGTATGTATGTTATCCACTTTATATTACCAGTATCTTAGTATTGATCATACATACATAACATAGAAAATAATATCGCGCTTTGAACTAAGATTGTAACCTTGTTCCGGTCAAGGTAGAGCCTTTGAGCTCAATGTCAAAGTCGCCACCTATTGGAGTGGGCCCGGTCCTCCCATCCATCGTTACCACCTAAAAGCTGAGTCACCTTAACTTAAAGAATAAAACTTATATTATTGCAAGGAAGAGAGTGCCCATTAGGCGATTGAGGAGTTAGCTCAATACTAAATAAATTTGGATTTATCGTGATAAATTATTGTTTACATAAGATATTTCTTCATTAATCTTGGAAGCTCAGTGGAGAAGAGCATTGCATCTGATCCAGAGAGATTGGTTGTCTAATCCTGATTCGGTTCTACATCAATCGTCCTTTATTAGGTCGTATGTTAAAATTACTTAAGGTGAAGAAAGACTTCGGAAGAATAGGAATTCAATTAAGGTTAATTGCTTATATTGATTATTTTGTCATCTCAAACTCAACGTTCACACCGGTAATCCCAAAAGGAAGGGCGGTGGAACTAATACTTCTCAAAATCATGTGACATTTAAGCCACCTGGTGTGCAGCGTACCCATGTTTTACTTGGACTTTGAATTAACGTAATTAAAGGCAGGCCTATGCCACTTTTCTAAGACATATTCGACAACTCAGGAGTAGAACTGGCGTATCCAGCATGAGAAGCGATGGTGGTTGTCCCATCCAATCTAACTGTTGTATTGACGTAGAATAATACTCACAGGCTTCTTAGCGATAATTTTGAAATAATAGCAGTTTGATCTGACCCATGAAAGTAGTTTTCCTAAGAGCTATACCAAAGGTGGAATATTATATCAAAGTATTATAATGGCGGGTAATTCAAAATGCTTGCACCACAAATAAGGTAACAAATAAGTTTGCATGCACGAACCACCCATGACCTTTCATGGGTCATAGCCTTGGGCTTTGGTAGATAAATTCAATAATACCAAAACAGCACAGAAAACACGAGTAAACCCCTTTTCAAATTGAATAATAACATTTGCTCTCATATGCGATAGTTTAATTA
The DNA here is from genome assembly GCA_963576735.1 of Bedellia somnulentella. Lineage (NCBI taxonomy): Eukaryota > Metazoa > Arthropoda > Insecta > Lepidoptera > Bedelliidae > Bedellia > Bedellia somnulentella. The sequence continues at coordinate 14,650,176 of OY755173.1, read as the reverse complement.
TAATCATGCTGAAGGGTAAAATCGAATTATTGATTCAATTAGGGGTGTAATTTAAGTCCAACAATGCTTTGAGTGTATTTTTTTTTAATGATTGATCGTTTTTTCATGATGTTGAATTTCAGAGCAAGTTCATGAAAACATTTGACCTAAGATTTGACCTAAGATACTTTTTTGAAACTCGTTTGCACTAAGTTTGTAACCGAATTTCACAAGTTTGGGTGATGTAATTTTCGACAAATATCAAAGTAAGGTCCTCGGTCTCAAACTTTTATGCCCCGTGATTCACGAATGTCATCATTTCGGACTTCATTTTAATTTCAGATCAAATACCCAGTAGACGGATTGGTCTTCGATAGGAAAAGTTCAAATTCGAATCCATTCGGGTTTTTGGGAAAAAATAATAAATCCTATTGTTGACGAGTCATATCCGTATCAGTGAGTCTGTAGCAATATTAAGGCATGGCTTTTTATTTACGCTAAATTAATTAATTATTATTTCATTCGTTCTAAAAGTGATGAAACGTCACGTGGTTTTGGACACATCCCTTCGGAAATTCATGGGTTTTCTCTTCTACATATACTATAGTTTTGATTTTTTTGGAAATAACAATAAATATACAAGTTAGGTGCAAATAGTTCCTCTGATCAGGATCTCATTTAGTGTTGTTCGGATGATGTGCTTTCATACCCATCATCTACGATTTTCTATACTTCTACGACCTACAGACTGCGCTTTGCCACAGATTCAGAAATAGGTACTATGGCTGATTAAAATCGAGTATTATTTTATGAGTAGATAAAGTACATTTAATGCAAACATGGTATAAACTAAACTAATATAAACATACAGCCCGGGTAAATGTAAATAGAAAGATCCAATAAAAAAAAACTGTAAAAAGCGACATGATAGTCCAGTGGATAAAACACCCGCCCGGAAAACAGAAGGGCGTGAGTTCCAATCCTGGGACGGGCCTACACCAATTTGTCTTTTTTAAAGTCATATGTGTGGTTAATTTATCATGGTTGCTAACGGTGAGGGAAAACATCGTGAGGAAACCCACATGGCTGAGTTGTACTTAGTCATGTGACAGTGTATTCGTACAAAAACGGCGATAGGCCTGCCCCCTATCACGTGAGTACACTGTCTTAGCAAAACGTGGGTACCTTCTCTGGAAACTAGATGGCGCTTGCCATGTGAGTTCAGGAGTATTGGTACCTCTGCCAACCCCTTCGGGGATAAACGGCGTGAACGTTTATGTTATGTTTATGTAATGTAAAAATTCCATCTTAAAATTGTAACTTTTACTTCTACTTCTTGCACCGATGCAGCAAATTATGCAAATATGCAGCTCATAAAAACTAAATATTATATTTTCCTGTTATTAATTTTAGTCTTCTTATTGTGAATTATTGCTAATAACAACCTCATTCGTAATCGGCATTCTGTTATAGTTGCTGTTGATTTGGGTGTGGCAACGTTTATCTCAATTTATACTCTATACTTGGAACATTTTTTTTGCAATCTTATATTTTCAAAATTTCAAAATTTGTTAACCTGCCTAGACCCTAGTGGAAATCAATTAACACTTTGTTCATTTCCATACACTCTAAAAAATTTATTGCTAATCGCTTCTTTATTAAACAGTCGGATTAAATGTCAAAGAAGTGAGAAGCATTGTGGTTATGGTATACAATGATCACTTTACTTTATTCTATTCATGAATTGGTAATAAGTTTTATGTTTTACTTGAGAATACGACGAGAAATGCCAATTCTAATAAAAATGTAATTTTATTTTCTCATTACCGTCCGTCGGTTGGCATTGAAGCTTCTATACTCACGAATTTAAAGGGTTTATTTTGTGTAATGGCTTTCGTTAGCATAATACTTTATTCATAGACTTGTGTTTAAATTGAGTAATATTCTCTGCTAAATGTTGGTTTGGATTATTGTATTTTGCGATTGTTGCGAGATAAAGCCTTAGTAATAGGTTTATTTTATGGCAACAACAATTTGAGCTTGCTTAAATATTTGAGTAGCAAAATTTTCAGGTATCCAATTATTGTTGTACGAATAAAAATGACAGAACGACCGAAAGATATAAGACTCAAAGATATGTGATGAACCTCATTGCTTACATATATAGGATACTTATCTCACAGCTTAAAGTTACACAGTTACACATTTTTTGTAATTATTTGCATAATTAAAGTCAATGAATTACCTTACTTTGCAGGAACCTGGGCTGACCCAAACGCGCTGTCCTTAACATAACCCGAAATTACAACAACGAGTATCCGAATTTGCTATTTTCTCTTCTCAGTTGCTATTTATGTATGCAACCCCAAGCTAACTCTCTCTTTTATTAGCGCATGGTTACAATGGAATCTAAAACTACTGACCTTACCGTCTAAGTTGGTTCTCTATATCATTTAGACCAAATTACTTCCATCCATCCTCGCTATATGCCTAAACACAATCACCATCTTAACATTACTTTGTGTACCTTTTCTAAAATATTATCTTTCACACCACACCTTTCACGAATCACAGTATTAAACTAACATACTTTTTTTACAAACTTCACTATTAGCAAAGGAAAGGAGTTTTGCTTTTCTCGTAGACACTTAGCAAATATAATGAGTTACAATTCTTTATCAAGAAATGGTGTTATCTTGACCAGCGTTAGGGAACTATTTCAAAGCCTTATACCACGTAGTGTGGCTATAGCTGTAATACAATTATGTACGCTGATAAGTTTTGATTGTTAATTTTTACGGTCTTAGTTTTATGCTATGCCATTTCTACTAGAAAACGCACGCGCAGTGGTATTATTGTGTGTGTTTTCAATGTGTGTGATGTCATGATGTATCGTATCACGTAAAACGTATTACTATAATTTTTATTATTCATATTTTTGTTTTGATTGACAAAACTTTGATTGTAAAGTGTTGTATTTGAATTTGGTATGTTTGATTGATACGTTGACATAAATAAAGTTTTATCTATCTAGGAATTTTATTATTGTGGCGTTCTAACTAAAAAGAGATAAACTGTTGCAATGAAACTCTCGTATGTCTATGACGATTGATTAATATTGATTGATGAATAACTAATTTGTGTTATTTGTTCATTCTTTACGACCACGACGTGATTGTCTTAAAGTCTTTAAATTTGAATTTTGGTGTCCTATTTAGATTCCGGTTGAATCCACATACATACACGTAAAATGCGCATTAATACCCCTCCTTGCAATTAACCATCTCTGCAATGCAAATATGAAGTTACAGCGGACAAGCTTGTGGGAATCATGTTAGAGCGCACACTACTGCGGACTCAAAACGCACATAGCAGCATCTCACTCATATTCCTACATCGCGGAGTGTAAATGTTTTTCGAGTTAAGCATAGATACAAATTATAAGTTGGTACACAGCAGGGTGTACTGGCCAGTATATCTTTGCTGTTTCCACAGTGGTGACCCCTCGATAAGAACACACGCTTCCTTCTACTACATTTCTCGATCTACCCGCAACTTCTATTCCTCGCTTATCTTACCACACCATTCATTCAGCAGAGCATCTACAGGCATGCAATCACCGGCCTCATTGCTCACACTGAATTTGGTAATTGGTAATAGGTACCTCCTAGCTTTGATATCGTCGTATCGACTAGGAGGGGAGTACTGTGGGAATCATGTTAGAGCGCACACTACTGCGGACTCAAAACGCACATAGCAGCATCTCACTCATATTCCTACATCGCGGAGTGTAAATGTTTTTCGAGTTAAGCATAGATACAAATTATAAGTTGGTACACAGCAGGGTGTACTGGCCAGTATATCTTTGCTGTTTCCACAAGCTTTTTGTGTACCATATTTACTTGATATGGCTAGCTGAGTATAGTGTGTTGTAATAAAGCCAGAAACTAGATTGTAGAGAAATGTAGTGTGTCATTACGAATCGATAGGAAAGAGTCGGAAAGGCGTTACAAATGTATCGCCGCGACAGGTCAGTCAACCGACATAAGATTTTATCTATATTCTGTCAATATGGTTTAACTAAATGGGATTTCTTACTTATTATCACGCTTAAATTGTTTATCTCATATCTATGACGAAAGACACTTCAAGTATTTAGGTGGCTCGGCGGTTGCAGATTCAATTGGTTGATGAGAATGTTTATGCTTATAAATGATGGATTCTTTCTTTCTTTGTTGTGCTTCGCTGTTTTTTCTATATTTATGTATATAATTGAATTTCTACACCATACGTATATTGTACAACATGCCACATTTTGTCTGTCTTGTACTGTGGTTTTACTTGGATTCGATGAAATTGATGTCTATAAATAGTCAACCAAAAAAACGAATTTGATTTAACTACAACTTGATAAAGTTAGTAAGCACTCAATTTAATGACTCTTATTATCTTTTAAATAGTCAACAAGCTTTGCCCAAGGTCCATCCAAATTTTTTGACCGACATATTTTAATATGCAAGTATTTTAACATCCAGTAAAGAACAAGAAACTATATGATCACTGTAGGTATTTTACGGAATATTTCAATCCCTTTTCTTGTGTTTGTAATGGCAGATATGATTTTAAAAAAAATATATTGGATACCATCAATGTTACCCAAAAATACCTCGTAATGCTTACAGATTATCGAGGAACCAGGCAAATCATCAAAGGCCGATCCTCTTCAAAAGCGATTAGAGGAAAAACACGTATTAAATGTGTTTTTCAACAAATAAATGAGTCGTCATTCACTTAAATACCCTTGCCGTAATCTCAACACGTCTTGAAACTCGAATGAAATGGAAAAGGGAAATAAAAAAAGCTCTTATGGACTATAAAAATTAGGATATTCAGCGCGTGTACAAGTATTTTGGGACACGAATTCGTTTACCAGGTTTAAATAGCCAATAAAATATAAAATTAGTTTGTAAGTATTATGTTTCTTGAAGACAACAAATTTTGTATTAAAAGCATCAAAAGAACGTTAACAAGTTTTAATGTAAGTACTTAAACCATATATTTTCGTTATTTTTCTACATGACTTGTCGTTTTCAAAACACTGTGTCTTTAAAGATGCTTATTAGTATTGTAAAAATGGGTCATTCTGTAGCATTTTTGCAATATATAAATACGACTAGAAGTGTTCAGAGGTCAAAGATTAAAAATAAATACTGTAATGAACAAAATATTGTAATGTACATTGAACATACTCGTAAATAAATATGTTTTTATACGAAGACCCATCAGCTGTCATGCGGCAGACGAGAGACTAATGTTAGTTGGCCTTGGCTGGACGTGGACGGAAGCAGAATTGGTCGAACGTCCGTGCCCTTCCTCAAGGGTATTACAACGTATGTTTACTAAAGAGAAGACCCACAACAACACGTGTAATATATCAGGCTATATAATCCATAATTTGACTTAGAGACCTTGGCTTAGTTTTAGCAGACTTCCGAATTAAGAAACAAGGTATTTTTAAACGTTTATTGAATATTACGCTGGCACACTTTTCTGACAATAAAGTGGGAATCTGAGTTTATATATTCATGTTTTCTACCCATATCTTCGTCAGGCAAAAAAACCTTGTACCGCTTGTACCTTTACATATTGCGGTAAACAACGAAATAAATTTGATGTTAATTACATTTATGTTTATGTGAAATAAACATTATTTTTTATATACGTTCATATCACACAAAACAAATTATTGTGGTTTAGGATATAAACTTCCATATTAAAGTAATATTAAATTCACCTATAAATAGCTTTCTACATCGAAAATCGCATTCGTATAAAAAAAATGTCTTAAGAGGGGATGGATCCCACGACCTTCGGGCCAAAGTAGCTTCCTTACCATTGGACAACGGCTTTCGTCTTCAGTAATAGTCTTCACTTCAGTATATTGACAACAAACGTTTGAAATATATACCTAATTAATAAATTGATGAGTTGATTGCTGATTATAAATAACTTTTTACTATATTTAAATAAGAATTTTACAGTACAAGATCACGACTATTTTCATATGACGAATTCGTCAAGGCTTATAATCATAAATTCTTCTGGCACTATGCCACCCAAATCATTTTAAACGGGGAATGACATGTGTATTGCATACAAAGAGGGTACCTCGTTGATGGCTTAATATAATTATTAAAGAGGAAAGGCTGGGTTGTATGAGGGCGCCACACAGGTTCTAATTTTTATTACCCGACTATGGCGGAGCAAAAAGGAGGGTTATGATTTTGACCGGTGAGTTTATGTGTACATACCTGCATACGTTCTTTCGCTCTGCTCAATCATAATATTATTATACACAATATTCTATACCACTTATCACGATTAGACACATACTCATATATACAAGCGTATTACCCTTGCCATGATAATAGAGTTTTGTAAAAAAAATGCTTTTCTTCTAGTCATTATGTCACATCAGTTATTGTTGCAAGTTATGTGTGCAAAAACTATCGAGTAGGGTAACAACGGTACTGAATTTATATTCATAATTATTTTGAAATGCGTGCACACGAAACAAATCATTAGTATTTTTTTAAGGAGAAGTTAGTTTATTATATTTATTTCCGAATCGATCCTATCATTATAAGAAAAACTTAAAGTACAAAATCAATTTAAAGGGGGACTAAAAGGAAGAAACGCAAAGTTATAAAGTAGCTAAAGTAGCTATTCCATTAAATATAAATCACAATTTTGGAACTATAAATTCTAATTTGAATAACTGGTTTGTTTATGTACTTTTCAGACACCTGTTTACGTAGCCGGCTTTAATTTTTCTCTCTTATTTTCGTTTAGCATGAAATTCCTATAATCGTGCTATCCGGCGTCCTCTCCTTTATTTTTCTGATCGCAAATGTTTTAATTTTTTGAAGTGCTTTTCAGTTTCACAGTTAATAAAACAATGAAAGGATGATACATACATCCTTCTTAATTATTAATCCATGTATACTAGAGACACTACATCATGAAATTTGTTAAAACTTAATGTAAAAGAACGAATGTGAATACAATAGTTATCCACGAACGTGTTTAGTCACTATTTACTTACAACTTACTCTTTAACGCATAAGAATAAAACCTTCATAAACTTAAAATCTACATGGTACATACCTAACTTAAAGCCCTAGGTTCAAAAGAATCCATGACTAGTTTTGCCGCGCTGAATCGCCACAGAGTCTATGCATCAGACCTTTCATTATGGCCACGATCGCGAAACCTGCCAATAACTCTTATTGAAGACATTAGCTTAATCATCCTTATCCCACACATTAAACATCTCAATGACTACTGGCACGAAATTTTATTGGCTACAGAGCTTCATATTTGGTGTGCTTGTTCTAAGCCGTAGACTCAGCAGCTGCACATGTCGCCATGTGGCTTCCACGCGACCCAGAAGTCCATCTTAACTACTCAAGCCCAGTGGCTCCAGTTCACAATTGGGACATTCGCCGCCACCATCGTGATGACGTGGAAAACGATCAATGCACCCTGAGCAACTGAAACCATGGTGGCCACAAACTTTTGACCCAAGCTATCTTTGAGAGTCGTTGACCAAAGAGTGCCAAGTAGTGGAGGGGCAAAAAGTGCAGCCATGCCCCAGATTCCGGCCGGGAAACAGCCTTAAACCAATATCTAACCTTTCATTGACTGTTTTATATTCTTTATTATGTTGCTTTACAAAGAAAAAAATAAAATTCATAATCTGGGGGCACGGCAGTGCCCCTGCCAAGTCTCGAGCAAAACGGGCACGGCCGTACCATCTTTTCTCGAAGCGGTTCGCGGCTGTTTCGCCCCCCCTATATCTTCGACGTGGACAAAGCTAGGAGTTTAGGTCTTCGGTGAATAATAGTAGGCATTAGAACAAGCTTAAGTTCGAAATTACACGCCAAATGAATTAATAGTTTAGGAGTTACGGTCGATCAAAGTTACACTATTTTGTCACTCACTGACTCACTGACAGATCATCAAAAATCTAAAGTACTTCTAGCAGACTTAGAAACTTCAAATTTTGCACCAAGATAGGTCATTAGCCACATATAAAGGAAAAATTATAAAAACATTAAAAAATTATATGCCATAGAAAACAATTTTATATTTGCGGTTTGGCAAGAACATTATGTATGGATTTTGACTGCATTGTTAACTTTGTTCGTTGTTCAAGTACCTATTCAATTGGATGAATACATACATAGAATAGAAAAGAATAATATAAATGTAATACATAGACTACCATTAATACAAATTAATACATAAAGTTCATTAAATTAATAAAGCTAAATCTCCATTGTATTGCGATAAATATTGTATGCGCGCTCGATAGATGGCGTTGTACCTGTCTGAATCGCGCTATGGTTTCGTTACAAAGCGCAGTGTAAGTAGTACTTCAAAATAATTAATTAGATAATTTTCATTTGATAGCGATCATCTGTCTATGAAAACCCATTTCGAAACTAAAAAATATTGTAGTGATAATTGATATTCGGAGAACTTTACGTGTTATTTAGTTTAGTTTAGTTATAGTTTGTAAGTTAGTAGATATATATTTATTTAGTTAGTTATTTGTTAGTTAGTTTAGTTCTATTTAGTTTGAATATATTTATAAGTTTAAGCCCTATTGTTATAGAAGTAATTGTAAATATAGTGTAATGGAACGTGAAATATTGTACATAAATGGCGACCTTTGTCCACACAGAGTCATCTCTATTCCTGGAGATGGGTCGTGTTTATTTCATTCGTTGTCATACAGCATGTATGGGAGTTTTCAGTCGTCAAACGATATTAGGCGTGCTGTCGTCCATTATGTAGTGGAGAATTGGGATGACATGCAAGTCTATAAGTCTATGTTTACTGAATATAATCGACTCCGAAGTATATATCGCCCAGACTTGTCTACCTTAGAAGTAACGAAGCCTCAGAGAAGAAACAAAAGAGATAGAGATAGAGAATGGGTTCTAAACAAAGCAGTAGCTGACGTCCAAGAAATTGTGAGGTCACCTATAAGTAAAAGAAAGAAATACCCTTACAAAAAATAAATGAGATCCCACCAAAAACATTAAATGTAAAAAAATGCCAAGTCTCTCGATGCAGTCTTTCCATCGTAAAAAGTTTTGAGATCTCATAGAAGCCAAGTCCTATTCAAAATATTTCGTAGTTATAAATCAACATTTAGTAATTGTATCAATAGTTTTCTTTATATTATAATTAAAGTGACTTGGCAATGAGCACAAATTAAAAGCTGCTTGCTGCCTGGAATTATGTGCAAATGTTACTGACGAGACCAGTGATCAGATTATTTGTTATGTGTGAATCATGATGGTCACTACCGACTACATGCTCCAATACAATAATTAAGAATACCTTACGGGCCATCGCTTTATGAAAGTAAATGAATCGAGAGTGCACTAAGACTGACTGCCGTTGCCGAAATTCGGTTGGGACGACACGGATAAACCAAAAGAAAATTAATTTTGTGATATTAATGTTTACGCATGCGGTGTGTGTAACTTTCAACTCCTCCAAATATGCCGTTTTATTTGTTTCTTCCTGTGCTCATTGCCAAATCACTATAATTATAATATAAAGAAAACTATTGATACAATTACTAAATGTTGATTTATAACTACGAAATATTTTGAATAGGACTTGGCTTCTATGAGATCTCAAAACTTTTTACGATGGAAAGACTGCATCGAGAGACTTGGCATTTTTTTACATTTAATGTTTTTGGTGGGATTGGATTTACAAAAACGAAGGCATAAATGTTTAATATCCTAGTGAAATCGTATCCGATGTCTAAGATATCATTTCTGTTCTGCTTCTATTACTTTTAGTAAATATGAATAGCTTTCCTCAATAAATAAGCGATCTGGAAATGAAAGAATTGTCGAACTAGTAGTTCCTGAAAGCGCGTTCAAGGTTCAAGTAAAGAAACTCCCTAGCTTTATAATATTAGTTATAGTTAATAAAGGCTGTGTAGTGTTGGCTTAGACTAGCACTACCCCTTTTCTTCCGGTGGGTGTACGTAAGAAGCGCCTAACGGTATTGGGACTGTTGAAGCGAGTAGGATGCCCAACTTGGATCACTCGCATCAACGGGCTCAATATATAAGGAATCCAGAGGCGCGTCACTGCAGAAGAGAATATTTTAATAATCATAATTTAAATCTTTTTGTTCATGAATACCTCATGTGGGGATTATTACTAATAAATAAAGAATAAATAAAGGAAAGAAAAATTTCGACACAGGCGGGAATCGAACCAGCGACCTCGGGTATACGCCCCGACGCTGTGCCAATTGAGCTACCGTGTCAATTGGCTGCCAGCGCGAAAACTACTTAAACGTGTAAAAGAAATAAAGGATGAAAGAATTTCGCGCTGGCAGCCAATTGACACGGTAGCTCAATTGGCAGAGCGTCGGGGCGTATACCCGAGGTCGCGGGTTCCATTCCCGCCTGTGTCGAAATTTTTCTTTCCTTTATTTATTAATTTTAATAATCATGCAAAAAATGCCAACCACACCATAAAAGTTACATACATACATACATACATATACTTACGGCTATAAATCCCAAGAAGGGGTAGCCAGAGCTAAAGAACTAGAAGTTCCTCAGCCACTTTTGGAAAGATGAGTGGGGCAAAAAAGATGGCAAAATAAAGGTTGTTGGTGATGGGTCTCCAACCGCATCGCCCGAAAATCCCTTAAAAGCCCCAATACCGTTAGTCGCCTCTTACGTACACCCACCGGCAGAAATGGGGTGGTGTTATTCTAAGCCGTTACTAATAAATAAATATATATATAAATAATAAATATAATAATAATACATAAAAGTTACTAATAAATAAATAATAAATAAAGGAAAGAAAAATTTCGACACAGGCGGGAATCGAATCCGCGACCTCGGGTATACGCCCCCGTCGCTCTGCCAATTGAGCTACCGTGTCAATGGCTCAACCAAACACTACTTAAAAGTGTAAAAAAATAAACAAAGGATAGAAGGATTTCGCGCTGGCAGCCAAGGTCGCGGGTTCGATTCCCGCCTGTGTCAAAATTTTTCTTTCCTTTATTTATTATTTACTAGTGGTCCGCCCCGGCTTCGCACGGCTGGTGTTAAATATTATTTACTTCTTACCCCCTATGACATTTAGCGTGATTATATATATCTTATGTCATTTTCCTGGTTCTAAGCTACCTCTCCAACAATTTTCAGCCAGATCGGTTCATACGTTCTCGAGTTATAAATAGTGTAACTAACACCACTTTCTTCTATATATATAGATTTATTAGTAATAATCCCCACATGAGGTTTCCATGAACAAAAACATTCAAATCACACTATAAAAGGCCGATCAAAACCTATTTTCTCCCCTTTTCTGTGCTCATCTCCAACAAAGCGACACTATCCACGTATCAGCAAGACAAGAAGACATCGTTTAGTTTTGTAAAAAATCAAACAGTTAATAAATTCCATCGTAATACAGATCGTAACAGTTCATAGAATAAATCAAGTCGAATCAGTATCTGTTATTATTTTCTACAATCATCATTCATCAACTTCGAGACGCCACCACGAGGCATCTCAAGACTGTGAGCGAGCAGCAGGCGCACAACAGCCTCCTAACGTTCAGGGCCTATTAAGGGATTTTTGGGCGATGCGGTTGGAGACCCATCACCAACAACCTTTATTTTACCATCTTTTCCCCATTCAACTTTCCAAAAGTGGCTGAGGAATTTCTAATTCCCTAGCTCTGGCTACCCCTTCTAAGGATTTATAGCCGTGAGTATATGTATGTTAATAATGACAACTTATTGAAAACCATTCAGAAAAGAACACATGAATTTGTGTATTTAAATATACTCTTAGGTTTCGATTAACTAGTAAGTTATTCTAAGTGATAAGAATAAAAAATGTTTTAAAAGTTACTTATTCATTAAATTCAACTCAACTTCAATTCCGATCCAAACAATACTTTGAACGGCTCCATTGCATATGGCGCGCGAGATGGGGCGGCCGGCGGCGGAGTTATAAAAACACCCTTTGTTAGTCAGCAGGTAGTAGTTTTCATATACGGTGCACTGAACAAAAGTAGAGTACAGTAGTAAAGCGGCGGAGTCTATATGATCTGTTACGGCGAGCGGCTGAGCAGTGTCAATGACCCCGCCGCGGCCGCTCATCTCATGATTCGCAACTTTAGCACGAACCGTATTGAACTGCGGAGCGAATCTCGATATGAATATTGCAAATAGGTAAATCGTGTCGTGAGCGTCTTTTTTTGGGCAGGGCATAGTACATGAGTCATACAACAATGACGGTGACGGTGAGACGTTGTGTAATAACATAAAATAAATATAACCTTCGTAAACTTTAACCTCTTATAAATCTATATTTATCTGTCGATGCGGTAACAATTGTTTTTTTTAGTATATTCATACATTATGACTATAAAATTCTTTTACACTTTTTAAACACTCGCCGTTTGTATGTTTTCGTCCTATTTGGCCCAAGCTTGAGCTTGAACCTATTTGTCCAAAAACACAGTTTCTGTTCTTGTATGTATTCTTAGCAATACTTCGTATTTCGTGAAAATCGGGTGCTCAATTCATTATGTTATATTTCAATGTAATATATTCCTTTTTTCTGATTGGATATATATACACTATTTGTAAGATATGTTTAACTACAGCTGTCTATCGTGAAGATTTCCCATATGGGAATGCGAATTAGTAGGGTAGATTGGGGAATTATACGGCAAAGGAATCATAATGAGAAAACTGTCAGTGCTTTAAATTACTCGTAGTCCTGTAAAAGACATCATATAAAGCCACAATAGGCTTGTTTCCTAATTCATTTTATTTGAAATCATTTAAAATCATTACACATATTATTTACTTACGGCTATTACATTAAATGTTACAAATGTTGTTACATACTGTGTTTAAATAGTTCTAGGAATGAATATAATATGTTGATTGCTATATAAACATTTCAACAAAGTCATAATATTTGAGCAACCCATACAATAAATACAGTATGCTGCAAATGCCATTAGTCTTCAAAATAGTGCATAGTGAACAATGATTTTCTTGTATGGGGGCTGTTATTAAAAACATCTGTTGCAAGTGCAATGCCAGTATCTACACTATTTATATTCGGTATGGCTCTCGGCAGAAATTCGCTTTTTGTATTATAAATTGACTTGAAACCTAGATATTACTAATAGTGTGTGCTTTCTGGTTAGTATTTCTGAAAAACATAACATAACATAACATAACATAACATAACATAAACGTTCACGCCGAATATCCCCGAAGGGGTTGGCAGAGGCACTAATACTTCTGAACATCACGTGACTTTGTCACCTGGTGTTCAGAGTACCCACGTTTTGCATGGACAGTGTACTCACGTGATAGGGGGCAGGCCTATCGCCGTTTTGTACGAATACACTGTCACATGACTAAGTACAACTCAGCCATGTGGGTTTCCTCACGATGTTTTCCCTCACCGTTAACAACCATGATAAATTAACCACACATATGTCTTTAGAAAAGACAAATTGGTGTAGGCCCGACCCAGGTCTTGAACACTAGTCGTTTGCACGATAACCGAGTGTTCTACCCACTGGGCTATCATGGTTGTTCAAAAACATCATAAGAACTTTGTTAATGCGAAGGGTTGATATTGATATTCCTACTCCGTATCACGTGAATACACCACTCACACCCACTCTGCCACTACTTCGGGAATATACAGCGCAAACCAAATGCGTCTCGAAAAGTACCATACACTTTTTGAAAACAAGATATGCATGGCAAAGTTTTACAATATTTAATGACTAAATGCGCAATATCGTTAATAAAGTCATACTATTTCCTGAGAAATATTATTCCTAATCTCAATCAATTGTATACATAAATAATAAAGAGCAATAGATTTGCGACGTTCCTAGCCAACAGTGTTATTTGTTGAGTAGATTTATTCGGCGGTCCCGAGCCAACAATCATTACAATCACATTATTTCTCTCAGAGCGTTCATTTCTGACAATTGATTACCGTTAAATTTACTAATGGGCTCGTATTTTTAGCTTCTATTTACCTTTATGTTTATTTAAATGTATATAATTTTGTACACATGACGAGTGTCCTATTATTTAGCACCCATTTGTAGTTTCTTTTATGTTATAACAAAAACTTTGTGATTGGACTTTAAAGCACCAAGCCTGTGTTTATATTATAATTTAATGGTTTATCTGCAATAATGTTTTTCCCAAACGTAATTCAAGTGTATTTTGTTTAATGTGTAGCCGTGTAGTGTCAGATTTCCTACACTACATTCCTCCATGTGGGTTCAACCATCACCATAAGGGACATCGTAGTTTAATGAAATTAAATATTTTCTGCTATATAAAGACTGGTTTAATAAAACTTAAGTTATTGTCACCAACATTTTCATTTTGCTGTGTAGTGTCGGCTTAGAATAGCACTACCCCATTTCTTCCGGTGGGTGTACGTAAGAGGCGACTAACGGTAGTGGGGCTTATAAGGGATTTTTGGGCGATGTGGTTGGAGACCCATCACCAACAACCTTTAACCATATTTTCCCAATTCAATTTTCCAAAAGTGGCTTAGGAGTTTCTGATTCCTAAGCTCTGGCTACCCCTTCTAGGGATTTATAGCCGTGAGTATATGTATGTATGTATTTTCATTTTCTTCAAAACTTTTATGTAACGTTTTAAGCTGACTAAGCTGGAGACGCTCTTGGCTCCTACATCGATTTAAACAGAAATCATATCACGTAGACAACCTTCCCGAGATGCCAAGAATTCTCACAGTTTTGTAACTCAATTTACAAATTGTAGGCTGTGTTGTGCCTCTAATATACTGTAATTGTAACCTATTTCGTTTGTAAATTATAGCCAGGCAGCTTTTACTGATTCGTGTTTTACATTTAATAATATTGTATTATTAGAATTATCGAATTATGAAGGCTTAATACTTACATACTTAATATTTAATCTGCTTTAAGGTTTAAGTGATTATTATTTATTTCAATTTAATTACAACAAGTGTTTAGAACTTGTGTTGTATATTTTAAGTGGTGTTTCTGTAGTGATTTAAGAATATTAGATCCTCAAATAACGCTTAGTGATATTACTCTCCAGTGTGTAGCTGTGTGTGTGTATCGTTTAGGACAGCACCAACACATTACCTGCGCTTGTCGTAAGAGGTGACCTAGGGTTTAGGGGCATTTTCAGTAATTGCTGGGATATGGATATGGCTGAAGTGGAGACCTATCATCAAACATCCTTTATTTTACAATTTCCCCTCTCAACTTCCAAATGTAGCTGAGGATTGTCTTATTCTGATAACTCTGGCTAACCTTTTAGTAGGGAACGATCCATAAAGATTTATAGCCCCGAGTGAATGAACGTATCATATTCAAGTTAAAAATATAACATATCGAAATTAAAATTGTGTTGTTTTTTTTTAGTCAAAAATATACTAACTCAAATATCCAACTAATTGTAAAAGTATACAATCAACGTTTAACACAAAATGATATACAATATTGCTATTTGACACCGAGCAAAACTTTAATGTTATAAATAAAGTAAGAGATCAACAAAATCAAAGGAAACTCTTGTGTGTTTAGCATGTTATTTTAAAAAGTAAATAAAACTGTTCATTTTACAAAACTGGGTAAGTTTCTGGGCTTTCAGTTCAAGCTTATTGTTTTCATTCAGGCATCACTAACCAAATTACAATAAAATTGATTGCTCAAACAAAACTATGCAACCAAAAGTATGTTTAATCGAGCAGCATTTAAATGTAATAATGACGTACAAATATCGTCAAGTGCGAGTCGGGTCACTCCTGAAGGGTTTCGTAGTTATTTGTTATATTTTCTAATCATGTTTTTCTTAGATTATCGATTAATTTTCGGATAGATACACCATTATTTCAGCTTTGGATAGAATTATCAATCGCTACTTTGCATGATTCTAACAATTTTACATGATCATAATTTTTTTATACAATGCTTTTCTACAACTACATTTTTTTTTTCTCAGTCTGAACTTTATTTCGTAGTTGTTGGTTATTAATTTGTTACGTTAAAGAACCGGCAGATGCAGTCGTAGAACTTTCCTCTACTACTCCTACTAGAAGCACAGATATATTTGATCTGGGGGCACGGCAGTGCCCCTGCCAAGTCTCGAGCAAAACGGGCACGGCTGTACCATCTTTTCTCGAAGCGGTTCGCGGCTGTTTCGCCCCCCCTATATCTTCGACGTGGACAAAGCTAGGAGTTTAGGTTTTCGGTGAATAATAGTAGGCATTAGAACAAGCTTAAGTTCGAAATAACACGCCAAATGAATTAATAGTTTAGGAGTTACGGTCGATCAAAGTTACACCATTTTGTCACTCACTAACTCACTGATTCACTGACAGATCATCAAAAATCTAAGGTACTTCTAGCAGACTTAGAAACTTCAAATTTTGCACCAAGATAGGTCATTAGCCACATATAAAGGAAAAATTATAAAAACATTAAAAAATTATATGCCATAGAAAACAATTTTATATTTGCGGTTTGGCAAGAACATTATGTATGGATTTTGACTGCATTGTTAACTTTGTTCGTTGTTCAAGTACCTATTCAATTGGATGAATACATACATAGAATAGAAAAGAATAATATAAATGTAATACATAGACTATCATTAATACAAATTAATACATAAAGTTCATTAAATTAATAAAGCTAAAACTCCATTGTATTGCGATAAATATTGTATGCTCGCTCGATAGATGGCGTTGTACCTGTCTGAATCGCGCTATGGTTTCGTTACAAAGCGCAGTGTAAGTAGTACTTCAAAATAATTCGATAATTTTCATTTGATAGCGCCATCTGTCTATGAAAACCCATTTCGAAACTAAAAAATATTGTAGTGATAATTGATATTCGGAGAACTTTACGTGTTATTTAGTTTAGTTTAGTTATAGTTTGTAAGTTAGTAGATATATATTTATTTAGTTAGTTATTTGTTAGTTAGTTGAGTTCTATTTAGTTTGCAGATTTATATATATAAGTTTAAGCCCTATTATTATCGAAGTAATTGTAAATATAGTGTAATGGAACGTGAAATATTGTACATAAATGGCGACCTTTGTCCACACAGAGTCATCTCTATTCCTGGAGATGGGTCGTGTTTATTTCATTCGTTGTCATACAGCATGTATGGGAGTTTTCAGTCGTCAAACGATATTAGGCGTGCTGTCGTCCATTATGTAGTGGAGAATTGGGATGACATGCAAGTCTATACCTGCGACGAACGTGGAGACGTTTATATCAATGCAGATATGTATTCAGCTGCAATGCTGAAAACAACCACCTATGGATCCGTATCCGTATGGACTAGTTTGGGTGGATTACATTTAATAAATGTGAATTTTAGAAGTATCATAGCTCAGGAGACAGCAATAGCTGAATATAATCGACTCCGAAGTATATATCGCCCAGACTTGTCTACCTTAGAAGTAACGAAGCCTCAGAGAAGAAACAAAATAGATTGAGATAGAGAATGGTTTCTAAGCAAAGCAGTAGCTGACGTCCAAGAAATTGTGAGGTTACCTAAAAGTAAAAGAAAGAAATACACTTACAAAAAATAAATGAGATCCCACCAAAAACATTAAATGTAAAAAAATGCCAAGTCTCTCGATGCAGTCTTTCCATCGTAAAAAGTTTTGAGATCTCATAGAAGCCAAGCCAAGTCCTATTCAAAATATTTCGTAGTTATAAATCAACATTTAGTTATTGTATCAATAGTTTTCTTTATATTATAATTATAGTGACTTGGCAATGAGCACAAATTAAAAGCTGCTTGCTACCTGGAATTATGTGCAAATGTTACTGACGAGACCAGTGATCAGATTATTTGTTATGTGTGAATCATGATGGTCACTCCCGACTACATGCTCCAATACAATAATTAAGAATACCTTACGGGCCATCGCTTTATGAAAGTAAATGAATCGAGAGTGCACTAAGACTGACTGCCGCCGTTGCCGAAATTCGGTTGGGACGACACGGATAAACCAAAAGAAAATTAATTTTGTGATATTAATGTTTACGCATGCGGTGTGTGTAACTTTCAACTCCTCCAAATATGCCGTTTTATTTGTTTCTTCTTGTGCTCATTGCCAAGTCACTATAATTATGATATAAAGAAAACTATTGATACAATAACTAAATGTTGATTTATAACTACGAAATATTTTGAATAGGACTTGGCTTCTATGAGATCTCAAAACTTTTTACGATGGAAAGACTGCATCGAGAGACTTGGCATTTTTTTACATTTAATGTTTTTGGTGGGATATTAATCTTCTGAAGTAAATACTTTAGAAGATCGCGGGCATGGGTATTTTAAGATCCATTACAATATCAAAAAACATGCATATACTTAAACTGAAGTAACTCAAATGTTATTTTAAACAATTAAGAGAAGGTAAACGAAGAAATTACAATCATATATCAATAAAATATGGGGTAGCTGGTAGTAATGTGAACAATAAACACTGTCATTTCATTTGTTATTTACCAATAAACTTAAAAGCACTTATGTTAAATCACAAACAATTTAACATAACATAACATAAACGTTCACGCCGTTTATCCCCGAAGGGGTTGGCAGAGGTACCAATACTCCTGAACTCACATGGCAAGCGCCATCTAGTTTCCAGAGAAGGTACCCACGTTTTGCTTAGACAGTGTACTCACGTGATAGGGGGCAGGCCTATCGCCGTTTTGTACGAATACACTGTCACATGACTAAGTACAACTCAGCCATGTGGGTTTCCTCACGATGTTTTCCCTCACCGTTAGCAACCATGATAAATTAACCACACATATGACTTTAGAAAAGACAAATTGGTGTAGGCCCGTCCCAGGATTGGAACTCACGCCCTTCTGTTTTTCGGGCGGGTGTTCTACCCACTGGACTATCATGTCGCGTTAAACAATTTAACTAATCTCAAAACGTCGTTATAGATGCGTCTTCGCACGGGTACAGTCGGCGGCGGCAAGTCGGCACGTGCGAGAGCGGATTCGAGAGCGTCGACCGAGCGCGCGCGGTGAGAGCATGGATCACGCGGTGAAAGCGATGAGCGCCCGCGGCCCGCTCGCGAGGCTGCTCGCGCGACATCGCTTCGAGTCCGCCGAGCTCGAAGAACTGTACGCGCGATACGCTTGCAAGCTGCAACGCACCTCCGTGTGCTCGGCCTTAGCTCTGTGGGCGTTGCTGGCGGCCTCGCTCGCCGCTGTCGACGCTACTCATGGCTGGAGAAGAGCTCCACAGGTATGTGATGGGTTTACATTTATTTATTTGTGTAGGAGACTGAGTAGGGATACTAAGTAACTTAGCTTTTCTTAAGTTGAATAACTTTTGTGTGATCGTATGTTACTGGAATACAGAAGTAAAATTTTGGTATTTCACACAATTGTTGAGTAGATGTTACGTACACGAGTAAAACCTCTGGGGAAATGCCAGGGATTAATAGGAAATTTGATGACTATGTCTGTCGATAGACTTTACACCAAAAACTTGCTTATGATTTGCAATATGGTTGTATGTTCTTTGATCAATTAATATATTTCGCAATAACTTTAATTTTGCTGTGTAGTGTCGGCTTAGAATAGCACTACCCCATTCTTCCGGTGGGTGTACGTAAGAGGCGACTAACGGTATTCGGGGCTTTTAAGGGATTTTTGGGCGATGCGGTTGGAGACCCATCACCAACAACCTTTATTTTACCACCTTTTCCCCACACAACTTTCCAAAAGTGGCTGAGGAATTTCTAATTCCTTAGCTCTGGCTACCCCTTTTAGGGATTTATAGCCGTGCGTATATGTATGTATGTTAAATTTTGCTGTGTAGTGTCAGCTTAGAATAGCACTACTCCATTTTTTCCGGTGGGTGTACGTAAGAGGCGACTAACGGTATTGGGGCTTTTAAGGGATTTTCGGGCGATGCGGTTGGAGACCCATCACCAACATCCTTTATTTTTTAAATCTTTTTGTTCATGAAAACCTCATGTGGGGATTATTACTAATAAATAAAGAATAAATAAAGGAAAGAAAAATCTCGACACAGGCGGGGATCGAACCCGCGACCTCGGGTAAACGCCCCGACGCTCTGCCAACTGAGTTACCGTGTCAATTGGCTGCCAGTGCGAAATTCTTCTATCCTTTATTTATTTTACACGTTTAAGTAGTGTTTGCGTTTCCTACCTCCGAATTTTAACTAATTCGGAAGGCCATTTGTCTATCTTTTCAGATAAATACAAATCGAATAGATCGATATTTTCTCTATTATCATACTTTGAATTGATAAATCTGTTCATAGAAAAAGCCATGTCGCAACAAAAACTTTAGTTATATAATAAAATAACCCTTTGACGGTTTATTTTTCAGTAATAACGAATACATACATATTCCCACGGCTATCAATCCCTAGAAGGGGTAGCCAGAGCTAAAGAATTACAAATTCCACAGCCACTTTTCGAAAGTTGAGTAAGGAAAAAATGGTGAAATAACGGTTGTAGGTGATGGATCTCCAACCGCAACGCCCAAAAATCCCATAAAATATATATATATATATATATTATGGGATATTTCGTCATGAAACATGTTTGGTATTTCATGAACGAAAAACCAGTATTTTTGGATTTATCATATCGGTATTTATAGGGACACATTTTATTGTAGCTTAGCACTGCATTGTTAAATGCATATAAGATTAAGACACCATGGCTACATAAATTGATTTGGTTTCAGTTAGTCACAGCTATAGAATCATAGATGCAATCTTAGCCTCGTATGGAAAGAACTTTTTGAAGAAGCCTTTGTAGATAACCTGTCAAAATGGTGGTTAGTTGAGGTTTCACATCTTCAGCATGATTCAAACTGACAATTTATTTTCAATGACCCGAAGAGTAAGTCCTCATTATGAAAACATGAAGACCCGTCAACCTTGACCTACTAAATAGATAGGTAGCGTGTAGATTTAGACGTTTGCGAGTTCAATAGTGATTCAGTAGGATATAATGTATGATGAACTCGGAAGACTGACTAAGTTTGATATACATACACCAAAAGACATCATTTTACACATACATACATATACTCACGGGTATATATCCATAGAAGGGGTAACAAGAGCTAAGGAATTAGAAATTCCTCAACCACTTTTGGAAGTTAAATGGGAAAAAGATGGTAAAATAAAGGTTGTTGGTGATGGGTCTCAACCGCATCGCCCAAAAATCTATTAAAAAGCCGCAATACCCTTAGTCACCTCTTGCGTACACCGACGAGAAATGGGGTGGTGCTATTCTAAGCCGACACTACACAGTTACTTACACGTTCCTGTATTTGGTCTGTCACCAATTGAATTAGAAGCCGAATACCAATCATGGAGCCATTTAATCTACCAATGTACATGCTATTCCCGATCATGGAGCTATTTAATTTAATAATGTACATGATTGCCAACAGGTCGGCATCCTCTGCTTCCACGCTTTACTATGTGTGGGGCTAGCATGGTGGTGCGGTCGTTCCGGCGACTCGTTCCCCGAGCGCCGCCTGCCTCGCGCCTGCTGGCTTGCGCTCGCGGGCGGGGGAGTCGCTCTGATCGCTCACTTGCCCGCTTGGACCAACGGCTCGGCCGCTGAAGGCGCCGCTCATGTCGTATGGGCCGTGTTCGCCGCTTACGCTCTGCTCCCGGTGGGCGCCCCGGTCGCTGCCACCTTTGGGATCTTGCTGCCAACTTTACACACCATCGCGGCGGCGCTCGTCGCTCAGAGATTTCCGCATCATGTTTGGCAACAGGTAAGTGTTTTTTCTTATGTGAGAATTATGTGTTAGGATAGCTTTATTAACATATAAGTTGTGGGAAGCCGATGAATGGGGGCAGAACGTCTTTGTGTTAATCTTTTGGAGGCATAGTCCAGCAGTGGACGTCTAGTGGCGGCTGATGGTGATGACATATTTATAACAATGGAACTGTAATATTTAGTCGGTTTTGAAATGCAATGGTTAAACGTTTAATATTGAAAAATCATAGCCAAGAGAAAGTGTTTAGTTTGGTAGTCCATTCCCATTTATATCTGCGTGATAAATTTAAAAACAAGTATAAACTGATAACCAATATAAAAGCGTTTTATGTATTTTAAAGATCAATAATCCGTTTGTAGTTGTATACTGAAGAAAAATTCAAAGCTAATAGGTATCTCTTTATCGTAAACGATTACTCCCACTCGAACCGCGCGCTGGCAACATTCCAATATTATTTTAGTGTCACTTAGTAATGAATATTGTTGTAATAAATATTTTTATTATTTATTTTAATGATTTACCTATAAAATGAAAGCAAAAATGTTTACTTGGTCATTAACCTGCTCGTAAAACTGGAAATGTCGTACTCTTTTTGAAAAACATCTTAATTGATACTTAAAATTATGTGTTTCACCGTTCTGCTGGATTTCATTAGTGTACTTACCCTTGCAGTTTCTTACTGAATCATTTACTTTTATTATTATTTAATTATACTGAACTTCATTCAACGTTGAGGCCATATATCCCCGAACGGTATAGGCACTTCTGGACATCACATGATGATTGTACAACCTGGAGTTCATAGTACCCATGTTTTGCTCGGACAGTGCATTCATGTGATGGATGGGATTGGCTATCGCCGTTTTGAACGAATAAACTGTCACACGGCTGAGTAAAATTCAGCGTCTGGGATTCCTCACGAAGTTTTCCCGCACCATTAACTTTCTTAATAAATTAACCACAAATATACATTTCAAACTTCGAGCTCACGTCTTTTGCATTAGACGCGCTGTTCCTCCTACTAAGTCGATCGAGTATCGAGGCTAGTTTTATAGTATTGATACTTTTAGGTGCGTCGACGAATTTCTAATCGAAACCTTAGAATGCAATTCAAATTAAACTTATTTCAGGGCATTTACACGCTTAGTTAGATGGCTATTTTTTGATTTCTTTCGCTCTTTAGAGATTTCGGAGCTCCGATATCAATAATTAATAAAGTGCATATCATAAAAAAGTTATAAATTTTGCCCCACTTAAAAATAACGCAGCTTTCTATGATTGAAATATTTTCTAGCTCAGTTCAGCACTCAATGCTTAACTGAGCTAGAAAATATAGCTTCCGAAGGGTGAATACCAATATCCGGAGGAGATCATTATCTATAATTTATACACTTGGTTGTTGAAAAATGCACCGTAATATACTGTACACAAGAGGTCGTCCCATTCATCAGATATACTTGAAGCACTGTTTATTAAATATTATTGAGATAGTGTCAAATAAGTTTAGAAGCCTATTATGATAAGTTCACCTTACGATCTCATACGATACCCGTGGGTAGAAAGGGGGAGTGAAATTCTAAGCTGGCTCTCCACGGCTAGCCGGCACGGCACGGCTAGCTAATAGATAAACAATTATTTATTTGCGATGTCATAACTAATATTTACACAAAAAAATGTGTATGAATTAGTCTAGAGGTACTAAGTATTAGTACCTCTGCCAACCCCTTCGGGGATATTCGGCGTGAACGTTTATGTTTTTATTATTATGTTATGTTATGAATTAGTCTAGACTATTTGCGCTATGGTAGCACCATAGTCAGGCAGGATATAACTCAGCGTTGCGTAAATATGCTAAAACTAACACAGCGCTCGTACGGCTAAGTAATTGTTTGAAGTGATGATCGCATACCATCTTTATTTTAATGCATCATTGTTTGCGAACTGCCGCATTATAATTGTTTAGCTCAATTTTACAGCCGTGCCCTAAAAGACTTGGCGTCACGTTGAACATCATGATGATGTATACTCAGCAATATTTAGTGTGACTTCATTTTTATTTCATGCGTAGGTTATAGTTTAATGTTACTTGTGAGTACTCCCCTATTTATAGTCGGAGCTGAATGACAATCATTATCAGTATTAGGAATTTATATATTATATCATTAGAGGAATTTATAATCCCTTAGCTCTGGTTACCCCTTCTAGGGAATTATAGCCGTGAGTATATGTATGTATGTATCAGTTTATGGTGGAAAAATAACAAGAGGTCATATGCGTTAAAGTTTCATTTGATGTTCAAATTGAAAATAGAGTAATAGTATAGGATCCCGCTATAAGACGACCTTCACCGGACTGGTTAATGGATGAAAGATATTTTTTATTAAATAAAATATGTCAATAAATATATTGCGAATGGGTTGTCAGAAAAATTTCAGTCCAGAGTATGATTAATTAATAATTAAAAAATCATATTTTTTTTTCAATTACACTGGCTTGGTTAATGAACAAATTCTATTCCAATCGAAAATATGAAACCTATAGAATATACAAACGTTAGGTTGTCTATTTATTTCCCGTCACAACTCTTGGGTTGGCAGGTATAAACAGGTAAATCGATACTAGTAACTTGCACCGGTCCGGTTAATGAATTAAACTAAAATAAAAATAAAGATAATTTTATTACGAACACGGTGGTATAGGGTTGTCTGCAAAAAATCAGTCCTGAATTGCGGTTGTCGAATTTTAAAAAGTAAAATATTGCTGCGAGTGAGTACGTGCGACAGCGAGGTCCAAAGTCTTCCCGCCTTCCATGCGTTCACAGGTCTCGATTACACGGCTGCATTTCATAATAAAGGAAAAGTAAAACCTTTTAAGCTGCTTTCGAGTAATGAAAAATATCAAACAGTTTTTGCGTCACTAACAGATGAAGCTGATATTTTCATTAACGAAAAAATGAACACCGTTCAAGAATTTACTGCCAATATGTATGGCGTCAAGAACTGCATCAAAGTGAATGATGCGAGATATCGCATTTTTCTAATGAAATATTCTGCCAAAGAAGACAGCGAGCAGTTTTAAAAAAAAATAAAAGGCTTCGACTCCAACTCTATACCACCATGCTGGATATCATTGATTCAGAAAATTTTAAGAACTATTTTCGTAAATTCCATGTGGCTTAATGCAGCGGATCCAGTATGCGTAAAATTTCAACCTGAAAACTGCGGTTGGTTCTTCGATGGATATTTAAAACCAGTAGGATTCATTGGGGATCATACGCCTATAAGAATAGAAGATTTTGTCGAAACAACTGAAACAGAAAACGATGATAAAGAATTTTCTGATATTGAAGATCACAATTACATGTCTGATGACTCGGATCCTGAATAATTTGACAATTTTAAAAACTTTAGTATTTGTAATTAATAAAGAATAAATAAAGGAAAGAAAAATTTCGACACAGGCGGGAATCGAACCCGCGACCTCGGGTATACGCCCCGACGCTCTGCCAACTGAGCCACCGTGTCAATTGGCTGCCAGTGCGAAATTCTTCTATCCTTTATTTCTTTTACACGTTTAAGTAGTGTTTGCGTTTCCTACCTCCGAATTTTAACTAATTCGGAAGGCCACTTGTCTACCTTTTCAGATAGAATGCAAATGTTGAAAACGCCTAACTATCACATAATTTAAATCTTTTTTTGTTCATGAAAACCTCATGTGGGGATTATTACTAATAAATAAAGAATAAATAAAGGAAAGAAAAGTTTTTTTCGACACAGGGGGGAATCGAACCCGCGACCTCGCGGAAACGCAAACACTACTTAAACGTGTAAAAGAAATAAAGGATAGAAGAATTTCGCACTGGCAGCCAATTGACACGGTGGCTCAGTTGGCAGAGCGTCGGGGCGTATACCCGAGGTCGCGGGTTCGATTCCCGCCTGTGTCGAATTTTTTTTTGCTTTCCTTTATTTATTCCTTATTTATTAGTAATAATCCCCACATGAGGTTTTCATGAACAAAAAAGATTTTAGTATTTGTATTTTGTTACAATAAAAAGAATTTATTTTTTATTTTCGTTTTTTTTTTCGTCTGCTGATAATGTTTATTTACCTTTTTATTTACTAAAGATGTATATACTTTAATATCACATAAAATATATACACACATATGTAATTCATTTATAAAAAGAAACATTAAGGGCCAGCGCTGACTGCCGGCATGGCATGGCAAAGGATTTTGGTACAGATATAGCATTTTTAATCTTAATACCATAAGGATAGAATTCATTTTACTTCATTTTGACACAACGATGCCGACGTTCTGTCCTACCGCGGCCTCCCTCGGCATCGTTGTGTCAAAATGAATTCTATACCCATGGTTATAAGATTAAAAATGCATTATCTGTACCGAAATCCTTTGCCATGCCATGCCGGCAGTCAGCGCCGGCCCTTAAAAAACATTCTTCTATATTTTAATATTAAGCTACTCCAAAATGACGCGTAGCATTTACTAGTCTATCGCTATCTTTTTCGTTTTCACCGACAAATAGCATGCGCGCTCCCTTGTTCATTCAACCCACAAACTATACACAGCTGCAATGCTGTGTCCTCTTCTATCGCATGGGATAGTTTGCTGGGACCTCGCTGTCGCACGTACTCACTCGCAGCAATATTTTACTTTTTAAAATTCGACAACCGCAATTCAGGACTGATTTTTTGCAGACAACCCTATACCACCGTGTTCGTAATAAAATTATCTTTATTTTTGTTTTAGTTTAATTCATTAACCGGACCGGTGCAAGTTACTAGTATCGATTTACCTGTTTATACCTGCCAACCCAAGAGTTGTGACGGGAAATAAAAAGACAACCTAACGTTTGTATATTCTATAGGTTTCATATTTTCGATTGGAATAGAATTTGTTCATTAACCAAGCCAGTGTAATTGAAAAAAAAATATGATTTTTTAATTATTAATTAATCATACTCTGGACTGAAATTTTTCAGACAACCCATTCGCAATATATTTATTGACATATTTTATTTACTAAAAAATATCTTTCATCTATTAACCAGCCCGGTGAAGGTCGTCTTATAGCGGGATCTTAGACTATAAATGGATATTGTTATGTCCCTATTTGTTCGTATATCTTTGATGCTTTGTTAGAAGAGGAATATTTACATTTATTGCCAATTTTACGTTTTTTACAGCATTAAATAACGCTACATCAATTTAAATCTTTTTGTTCATGAAAACCTCATGTGGGGATTATTACTAATAAATAAAGAATAAATAAAGAAAAGAAAAATTTCGACACAGTTTTCGGGCTCGATTCCCGCCTGTGTCGAAATTCTTTATTTATTAGTAACGCTACATCATTTACGAATAAAAATACAGTTTTTTTTTAACAAAATTTGATCGAAGTGGCATCGAGCATCATAACATGATTAAATTTAGATGTTTTGTCTTAGTTGTACCTTCAATGATGAGACCAATACTGAATAACACAATACCCAAAAAACGTACTAAACATTACCTTAAATCAGTACCAAAACACAGAAAAAAAAATACGAATTCATTTGATAAAAAAATATGAATCCAATGTTGTATTTTATGAAACCAGAACCTGTTAAACTTTTAGAATCCTCGTTCTGTAAGGTGAGCGAGTTGAAGCATACTCGAGCAAAGTTAGTAGAAGACCAACACAGAATTCGCTGTAGCCATCTTGTGTGCTGCAGGCGGCTAACGACTTAGTGCACTCGGCTATGGAAACCTGGTACCTGCATTTTGTATAGTATCGTGGGCGAGATATAAAAATTTTACTTTTGAATATTATCAGAGGTGTATTGTGTTTTGAATATTTGTATTTACTTTGGATTTGATTTAGTGAACTATATTTTGGGATCACATTTAATAGACTGCGCCTAATTTAATCTGTATAACAATTTTGATTGCTCTAACAACGCATTCTAGCCTACCATTTTCTACAGAGCAGTTACAGATTAAGATTCCAAACATTCCAAAAATACTTTAATCTAATCAATGCAATCACAATAAAGCTGGGACAAGTACTACCTATTAGAATTAAAACAGTCCATAAGGCTTATACTATATACTTATCGAAATTCGAACGCATCAGTTCGATAAGTCGCTTGCTCATACCGTTAAAAGATGTTGCAATACGAAACCATGTATTTCGAGATGTGGCTGGTGATGCCAGCCTCCATAGCTCGAGTTCTCGGTTAACGATCTTGCTCCTAACTTAGACTTTGAGATGCTGACATAAGTTAAACTTACGATAAAAAGAAACTTTATAACGAAGCCTCTCCTCTGCCATTATTTTGCAAACTTCTTTCCACTTGGTTGTAAAGTTTTGTTGAAGTTAATCTTTAACTTTGCTCGTGTCACTGTACTATAACTAGTTTTCTATTGAAATGGTTTTCGCTAAGATACACAGAGGAGAATGAGTGAATACGAAGTTTTATAATAAGTTGGAAAATATGAACTGCTATTTGTGCGCAACTAGTTCGGGTCGTTGGTTACAACGATTCTGCATAACGAACGTTTGCAATACTTAGGAGTATGTGGTATCAATTGTAGAATAAACTTGAAAAAAAAGTTAAGAGCATGGCGATTTGCATACAAATTGGGGGGTATCGGTTCGTAGCCGTAAGTCGTATTGAACGATATATACAAGTACGTATTTAAGAAGAAGTAATAAGAGTTTCTAGATGATAACCGAACCCTAAAAACGCAAGGAAACGAACTATTAAATCTGTTTTATCAGATCACCTAGTTTCCGCTCAGAAATGTGTCAATTTTCCGGGAACAGGCGTCTCCAATACAGCAAATCAAACACAAAACTCATTTTTTTCGGGACTCTGTAAGTCAATAATATGTCGGCGGATGAACGGATTTCTGAGTAATTTTGTGCCGAGATAAAACGAATCTGTGTTTGCCAAAGACATTCCAGATTCGGTACGAAAATAATTTCAGTCCTATGATCACTGTAAAAAGTTAGTAGTATTAAAAGAGAAATATTATCATTAAATATGGATTAAAAATGTGATGGTCGTTGTTATTGGCTGAAAGGATAGTCTACGGAACTGATATAGTGCTATATTTAAATAAATAAATAAATATTTCTTACGTTTATGTTAGAAAATATGGCTTTCCACGGTTTGTTTTGTTTATAAGGATTCGTTATGGGTTTTTTTTGTACAGGAGTATTTTTGTATGTCAATATTATATGTAGGAATTGGAAATTGATAACTTACTTTCTTTTGTGTGACTACCATTATTGAAGTAAAAAAACGTTAGCTGTTTGACATACTCGTAGGCACGTCGCGTTTACAAATCACATATATGTAACTCGGTGGCATGAAGTTTCACTACATAAACTTAGGAGGTACATGATTTCTATGTTTGGGCTATGAAGTGTCGACTTAGAATAGCACTAACCAAATGGCAGTAACAGGCGACTTAGGCTATTGGGGCTTTTAATTGATTGTTGGGCGATGCGGATGGAGATCCATTACCAACAACCTTTATGCCGTGCAGCGCCGGCTTAGAATGTCGCTACCCCTTTCTACCCACGGGTGTCGTAAGAGGCGACTAAGGGTATTGGGGTTTTTTATTGGATTTTTGGGCGATGCAGTTGGAGACTCATCACCAAAAACTTTTATTTTTACCATCTTTTCCTTACTCAACTTCCAAAATTGGCTGAGGAATTTATAATTCCCTAGCTCTGGCTACCCCTTCTAGGGAAATATAGCCGTGAGTATATGTATGTATGTACGTATGTTTATGTTGCAATATTTTCCGCACTCAATTTACAAAAGTAACTGCTAGATTTCTAATTAAAGCTCTAATTACCCTTTTTTGACTTTTAATCTCTTAATGTATGTATGGATGTAATTTCCACTGACTTCCCTAAACATTCTTACTGTTATGCAATACTTCAAATTCAGTATTGAATACCATACATCACTGTAGTAACTATACAAATCCCCATGTGTATATTCCTGATCCTCCAAAGAGTACTCAGTATCCGCTTATAACTACTCGCGACGCGACCTTCATCTAATGCTGTTTAAAGTGCTAATAGACGATCGAACATGTACGGCGCGAACCAGTGTTCGTGGTACGTTCCGTACCAAAAACGAACGTGTGTAGCGTGGTTCGCCGCACATAATTATTATTAATATTGGTGCGCGCTGGTTCGAAGCGCTTGCGGTGCACTGTGCGATGGTGCGCGCCGTACATGTTCGATCGTCTGTAGGCTAGAGCGCACCGCACAGTTCGTGGTGCGCGCCGTACATGTTCGATCGTCTATTAGCACTTTTATAGTCCCTCAGGATTGGAAGTGATTAGTTCGGTTTGATATTGGAATACGATTCGATTATAATGCGGTTCGTCATTTTCATTTCATTTTCATTTATTTATTCATTAACAATATCATTGTATCTGAATGTCACTTAATCTAAACAATAATTAATTAAATTACACAAATTTTCAACGAGATCATAAAAAAAACATCAAATTCAATTCCAACTCACAAATAATATAAAAAAACAATTCTTAAAAAAAACATAATCGGTAAATATAAATTAATATAGTTAATTAAAATTATAAGAAATTATGTTCATACATTATTAAGTTCATTAATGTCATAAAGGCTCATGTCAATCAAAAATCTTTTTAATTTCATTTTAAATTCCTTTGGTGAACTTATCAACCGCATCTCGTTGGGAATTTTGTTATATAAACTAATAGTTTGAAACCGCGGAGCGTGCTCAACCACTTTAAAATGAGGAGTTTTCATGTCAGAGCTCTTTAAAAAAAAGGTCTTTCTGCGTTTGGATTCTCGTATTAATTTCTGTTCCGCACTCTCCACACTTATTTGTTTTTAACGTCTAATGGGACATAGTTACAATTTATTATTCTATTTGTCTATTCTACCTATTTGTTTATGATTAATTACAGAAACTATACATGTGCATACATAGGTTAAAAAAGCATAATTAAGTTACGTTACTAATATAAAATCAAAAGTGGCTTAGGTATTGCTTATTCTAAAGCTTGGTCTAACCTTTTTTTTACTATATACACCAACCGTGATAGCCCAGTGGGTAGAACACTCGGTTATCGTGCAAACGACTAGTGTTCAAATCCTGGGTCGGGCCTACACCAATTTGTCTTTTCTAAAGAACTGTGTGGTTAATTTATCATGGTTGTTAACGGTGAGGGAAAACATCGTGATTCGTGAGGAAACCCACATGGCTGAGTTGTACTTAGTCATGTGACAGTGTATTCGTACAAAACGGCGATAGGCCTGCCCCCTATCACGTGAGTACACTGTCCATGCAAAACGTGGGTACTCTGAACACCAGGTGACAAAGTCACGAGAAGTTCAGAAGTATTAGTACCTCTGCCAACCCCTTCGGGGATATTCGGCGTGAACGTTTATGTTATGTTATATATACAGGAAGTTATAACTTTGCATTTAAATAAAAATTAAGACACTACCAAAACATAAGACATTATGAATTTTCAAGACAATACTAGTCAGTGCCTAGTTTGTGCCGCTTACAAAAAAGAGAATAAACTTGTCGTGCCGTTTTCACTTCAAGTTATTTATTTTTCACGTCACGTGGTTTTATTACATTCTTTAGTATTGACTAACTAGGTCCCTCGCCAACTTGTTACGATTACGCATTGACCAAGTTTTGATTTATGGTTAAACCAAAATTTTCTTTGATATCGTTTCCTTAATTCAGAAAACCAAGACCGATATAAATAAAACAAACTAAAGCTGATTAGGCTTCAACTCAGTTGAATGAATTAATTTAAATATGAGATAACAACTGAAGTATTTATAAAAACTACAGTAAAATTGAGCATTAACTTTTCGATACAATACTAGGTTCAAGTTATCTTTAAGTTTCTTGAAAGGATCGAGCGTTTCCTGAGAAAGTTCAACATAGTGTGGGTGAATGGGGCTCGCCCATTATTATTTAATTTTTTGGGTTTTAGTTGCAAAGAAATGACAATATAGGGTTTTGACAGTCTTGATTACAAGAGCTTAGCCCTAGGAGATAGAAATTTCAATTTGAATGTTCTTTGTCTCTTTTGCCGTATAAGAGGATTGTTCAAGTGAAAGTGAAATATTAAGTATTTGGTAGCCGCAGTTTATCCATTTAGATATCTGAGTACATAAATCGTTACAAAATTATCTAGAAGTCATCGTTTTCAGTGATGAGATCGTATTTTTCCAAAAAGATCATTTGTGATTGTGCATTAAAGAGTTATTACAAACTATCCTCTACTCAAATAAATAACGGAATTTAGCTCTAAGATGTTGCGAAGGTATATTTTGAAATTACCCATTGGATTTATCACTATTATTCCTAAAAACGCATTGGTAATATAATTGCCTAATAATTGTGCAAAACAAAAAAATATGTATTTAATTACCAATTAACATATTTAAATGATGATAAAAACGTTGGTAAATATGGCTAATGTCACGTTCATTTTATTTACAGAATTGTTGTCATATTCTTTGTTCGCTGGCCTGTGAAAGTAATTTCAGAATTCTCGACACTGGCCGGCCCCGGGCCGATAAACATAATATGCTTAGTGAGTTTCGCTTTGTCCTCCCATCAAACAAATTAATAATGTCGAGTTATTCAATTATTCTTTAGTTATTCATTTCGGGACAATAAATACAACATTCACGCCCCGTATGTCCTGAAGGTAGGTAGGAAGTATAAGTATAGGAAGGTAGTATACCTACCTACTAGTTGTTAGGAAAGTGATATTTTGTGATATCATCACGGAATTTTCGTATGATTCTTGGCAATGAATCTAAAATAGCTTTTTTATTAAACAAAATCTAGAGACCTGCCTGTGGCACATTCTTGAAAACATTAAACTGCCAAAATCATTACCCTTAGACAAATGGTCCAGTTCCCCTTTTTTAGTTTATAATCTGAGAATAATGTTTTATATATAAATTTTATTTATGATTCATATAGGTAACTTATGGCATTCGCATCTTAATAAAACATAATCACTTAGACGCTCCTGTGGCACATTCTTAAAGACATTAAACTGCCAATTGCCAAATCATTACCCTTCCTTTTGGCTTTGTCGCACTCAGGTAAAGTGAAAAACAAACAACCGGAGATATACGGCCAATAAAAAACCACTATTGTCTGCATCATCCATCATTATCATTAGTCAAGCTGAAGTTAGTTAGATTTTACGCTGACCAGGTCATCGATCCACCTTGGCGTCCTCCCAAATATTTACCTAAAAACAACGTTGACTCAGTGAGCTCAAACAATGACGACGTTATTTTATGTCGCACATTTCCCATTCGCAGTTCCATTTGCGGTGTTAGTGCAATAAAACGTTTCCCTATGTGGTTTCTATGCCCATGCCATCTAATGTGAGTCCTTCTGCAAATTGCACTTCGCCCGACGCCCCTTCACACTTAGGAACAATTCAACTTGTAAGAGCACTGAGAGCTTCGCGGATCGTTGCGCGCTAACATTGCAATGTGTATTTACGGAGGTGGAAATTACAAAGCTTACAATTTTATATTGAAGTGGTTTTTCTTACTGCTTGTGTTACTTTTCCTTTCATTTTATCACAAAAAAGTGCATTTCAATAGGATGTTTCTTGAAGAAAAATACAACCGCAAAAGTTATTTTGTTTTAATATTTTTTCAACAATGGTGGTTTGGTTTCATATTGTAAAATTACATGGGCATAAATAGTTATTCAGTAAATATATTGTTAAATTTAACAGAAGTATAAATATTTTTATATATGATTTTATATTGTAGATTCTATTTGGCTACTAGAGAATTTATGTTAAATACTGACGTTTCAAGACATTGCTAGTGTCTATATTATTAGTAACAGAGAGTAAAATTTAAATCAAGAACTTGTTTAAACATTCACCTATTGTTATTGGAATATATCCCACACGTTTATGCATTTGAGCCAACAGTGTATAGGTTTGAATCAATATAGTCTATTTTGTTATTAGTTAGTAGTTTTAGGTGTAGTTAGTTGTAGTAGTTACTTTTTAATTTAGTAAGGGACAGTCTGAAAATCAGCACTGTAAGTTAAAACCAATGGTGCTGTTTGCAGCAAATGCTGAGACTGTTCCTTTCTGTCGTTTGTTGTTTAATATAAGTTAAAATAATATCGTTAAAATTTGTAAATTTTTAAGGCAAATAATCAGTTTTCAATTTCAATATACTTCGACTGTGAAACTTATCATCAAAACCGTCTCTTCATTGGTCATAGTTATAGTTTAATAAATGTTAAACCTGTTCCTGTAACAATATCTAGCAAAATCATGCAATTAACATGTTATTTGTATGATAGCCTTTTTTTTGGTATTTGTTTATATGTTGTTGTCTTCCTATGGCACCCCACTGGTGCACAGGGCCTGCACAAGCTCCCGCCACGCCTTCCTGTCTGCTGCGACTTCCCTGGCCGCACTCCAACTCAGTCCCGCCGCTCGCAGCTCGCTCTCCACGCTCCGGCGCCAAGTGTGTACGGGACGGCCGCGGGCTCGCTTGCCGTCCGGTGGTTTCCACTCGAATGCGATGCTGGCGTTTGTGGTCCCTCTTCGAAATGTGTGCCCCATCCACCTCCATTTTCTCAGTGCGATGTCAGTCACAACTGGAGTCTGCTGGCATTGGTTCCACAGGTCCACGTTCCGGATTGTCATTGGCCAGTAAATGCGGAGGATTGACCTCAGGGACTTGTTGACGAAGACTTGGAGCTTATTCGTCAGCCCCTTTGTTTGTTTATATAGTGCACAAATAAACAATTTGTAAAAATTACTCTGTAACGTACACAGATAGTTAGTAATACTCGAGTACATTTCAACTTTTAGTTACATAACCAAAAATAGGAAAAACATTAAATAAGAAAAATCCTTAATTTATATCAATCGCAGTAAGAGTGTTTAATTAAAAGTTCCAACTAAAGTAAATCCGTTTCTTTGTCTCAAGAGTCCTGAAAGAAGTAAAATTTTAATTATATAAAGTTAATGAGTCCCTTTGTGACTCCTTCACACCAAAATTAATAGGTGCGGAACCACGGATCAATTAAGCCTGCAGATGCTGAGCTTTTTGAAAAGTTAAGATTGAAAGTTGATATATTTTAATGAGTTCATTTGGTGGAAAAAAGTACGTAAATCGCAATTATCAAAAAGTCATTGTAAAATTTTTACATTCATGTTCTATTTTAACTAAAATTTAAAAAAAAGTGTGAAAATGAAATTTTGTCGTTTATCTTTCTTCTCTATTTACTAAATTAAACTATAATCAAAACTAATTAGAATTGGCTTGAATGCTTAAATGTGGTAAAAATAGAGTATTTAGAACGGAAGCAAGTATAATTTTTCAGAACTAAATAGTTTTATTTTTACATACATAAAAATACATTTCTACATACACAAAAAGGGGTAGCCAGAGCTTAAGAATTAGAAATTATTCAAAGCTAAGGTGAGAAAAGTAAGTAAAATATTGGACATGACATACCGGCCTTATTGACTTTTGGAAATGCTACTGTTTTTTCTCTCATATAATACTTTTAATACATGGAAACTGTAATAACGAGGTATATATAAACACACACGCCCGTGTGTGTTTATATACAACCGTTAATTGAGTATTCAAGCTGAGAACGACTTAAATATCGTTTTTTCTCATTCAGTTGTTAAGATTGCAATGCGACAGAACAATTCTTAAGTTTTTCTCAGCTGGAATACTCAATTCAGAAATCTGGCGACGGGATACCCTCTATTGAATTACTCGCAACGATTCTCTATAAAATGTGATTGGTGCAATAAAACAGGCAATTTGCGATAACAATGTGAGTGAATAGAGATTTAATGGAATATATGGGTCGTAATCGATGTATTTGCTGACATCAGTTCACAATATTCACCATATTTTATTATCCTCGGTTAAATTTCACTAATGCCCTTAACTTAATCCATTAACTGGAGCTGGAACTGCCCTTAATATACAAACAATCCTCAGGATTTATACTATTCCGCCACTGTTACTCTCGCTTAATTTGACGTAAGGTGAGGTACTGCTAATACCCGAATATAGCCGCAAAGCTGTCGGATCAGATCCATGTCAATATAACATTGCTTTGTCACAAGATTTACACACATACGCATGGGTCAATCAGAAATTGGGAAGTAGGTCAGATGAAACTTGCAGGAATCCACTTTTGCACGCAGAAATACAATGCACTGCAAGATGAGAAGAAACGATGACCTTCTATATAAATAATTTATTAACTATAAAACATATAAACACAACACTAATCAAGTGATCCCCTAAAAAAGTACGATTTAATGACTTGTGGAAAGGGATACTTACTCGACGATGATTTATAAAATACTTATATAAAAATAATACCACTAAATTCTTATATGTAGCTGTGTAGTTTCGGCTTAGAATAGCACTGCCCCATTTCTTCCGGTGGGTGTACGTAAGAGGCGACTAACGGTATTGGGGCTTTTAAGGGATTTTTGGTCGATGTGGTTGGAGACTTCTCACCAACATCCTATATTTTACCATCTTTTCACCAATCAACTTACCAAAAGTTGCTGAGGGATTTCTAATTCCTTAGCTCTGGCTACCCCTACTAGAGATTTATAGCCGTGAGTATATGTATGTGTATGTTATATCCCTCAACGGGACCCAAAACCCGCTATCTCCGGACTCTGAAGCCATTCATCTACCAGCTAGACCTTCTTTTATCAGTATAACAAGGATTTTGTATAAACACTAAGATTTTCAGTTACACGTATGTGGCCATGTTTTGTCAAATCGGATGTGTGTGTGTGTTCATTGGACAGTGACAAACATGCGACGATGATCACAAACTACCAAAACTTCGATTTAGCCAATGGATGTGTGCCAAATATACAAATCATGGGGGTTTCACGCGAACATAAATATTGCAACTAACATTTATACGATAAATAATTTAATTCAACGTTGATTTATACCAGACAAACCAAAACATGCCCGTGAAATGGCTTTGAAACATGTCTACGTAAAACAGATCAGTGCCATATTATTTTTAAAATTTGAATAAGGTTTGATTATAGTGCCACTTCCTTATTGCATTCACTCATTCGGGTGTAATATTTTAATATAGTAACATAATTAGGTATTTGACGATTGATTTAATTTTGATGATATTTTCAATGTGTATTTGCGTTATAATTTTAAGTCTATTTAAAAACAGACCCATAACTTTAGAAATAAATATATTATTTATTAGATCTCTGAAGATGCATTTATCAGGCAGTGTTGGTAAAACCACACTAACTTTTGTTTTAATATCCTAAATACGTATTGTATCAGAGCAAAAGTTTTCTACATAGCTGAGCGATCACACTAAGAAAAGAAATGCACTCTATGCGCGTTTGAATGATCTACTACCTACATGTATGAAAATTACTAATAAATAAAGAATAAATAAAGGAAAGAAAAATTTCGACACAGGCGGGAATCGAACCCGCGACCTCGGGTATACGCCCCGACGCTCTGCCAATTGAGCCACCGTGTCAATGGCTGCCAGCGCGATATTCCTTTATTTATTAGTAATAATCCCCACATGAGGTT
Source organism: Bedellia somnulentella (assembly GCA_963576735.1). Taxonomy (NCBI): domain Eukaryota; kingdom Metazoa; phylum Arthropoda; class Insecta; order Lepidoptera; family Bedelliidae; genus Bedellia; species Bedellia somnulentella. The sequence goes on along the minus strand of OY755173.1, from coordinate 14,612,575 downwards.
TTCATGAACAAAAAGATTTAAATTATATGAATGAAAATTGTTACAGCCCATAATGACACAAGTGTGTTAAGTTAGTCCTTAAAGTCGAGGTGGGTTTAAAACCCGAGTCGAAAGTTAAATTCAGTGCTATATATTGCCCTTTATGAGCAGGTGTGTTGAAAATGAACTTTTGCTGACCGATATCCAGTTAATAGAGCTTACGGGATTTCTTATTTGCCTTTACGACGTACCCAACGACCTGCCCCTTAGCTAGAATGGCAATCGTAAAATTGTGGTGACGCGACCGATTTATGAGTGTGTTAAGGTTTATTTTACACATATCCAATAGTTGGCAGGTGACAGGATTTATCGGCGCAAATGATGTGTATAATGCGGGGATGATTTATCTATCTATACTAATTTTATTCAGCTTGGAAGCACTGGTCCGGTATGAAATAATATTTTTTCTTAAATATCACACTAATCACGAAAGGCTAAATCATAATTAATGTTATGAGAACGTTCATTAACCGTGCACAAACGGGCGGATCTACTGTAAATAATAAAGTCCCTATATTTTAAAAAAATCTTTATGAAAATAATATGTAGAAAAATTTTAAAACGACGGATTATTGGGCGATTTGGTAGGAAAGATATCGGCAGTTATCATAATTTTATTTCTTGAAATCCCGGAATTTTCGGGAAACCGTTACAAAAATAAACTAAGTACGTAATGTGATAAATGTACCCCTTGGATTTTTTCTAGTTTTTTTTAATGGCTTTAAAACAATTACTCGTACCTTATTTTTTTGTCAATCAAATACCAGAGATTAAAAAGGGGCCGTTTTTATAGTTATAACACCAAACATTTATAGGTAAAAATATGATACTATAGACAATATCTAGTTATCTAGTCGAGAAACAGTTTTAATATGGGTATTCCCGTGGGATATTTGGACTATAAAGTTTGTCTCAGGAACCCTCTTCATCGAGATAAAAGTAGTGCGTTATGTAAAAAAACTGTTTAGAAATAAAAAAAAATGTTAACCAACATAATGGAATATGTCGAATACAAACAAGAGATAAGGATAAATAGGTTTACTGCTATAAGTTATATTATTTTGGAAATATTTTTGATGATTTGATGAGATCTATTTTCGCCTATAGCCCTTCCGCTTTAATGAGCCAAAACGTTATAATTTTTGGTATTTCCGATCGACCAAGATATATTTTTGCTCCATTTCCTTATATTTAATCTTAATGGGAATACAAAAAATGTCTTGAATCTGATTTTAATCACAAATTCTCAACATAGAACTTAACAGCGGTATTTTATGACAAGATTTCATGTGCCAATTAAAATGCCTAAGTATACTGGCAATGGCACAGTGACAGTTCATTTATGAATTAATGTTTAACTAGTTTATAAAGCTAGCTATTACTTAGTACTGATGAATCTGGTATATTGATCTAGACCACTCTTTAGAGGTGTGGCTGCTAAATTATTTGATGCAGTCATCGAACCGCGATATTTAGTAAGATCAGAACTATTACGAGATTGAAATCGGATGATAACTAATACAATTCTGAGTTTATTACCGATCAGCTTTAGACACAATACTTATTTCGGTAAAAACTTATGCCTACGCCTTTTATGCATATTGGCCTAGTACAGACTAGTTATTAGTTACTCAACTCAAACTAGTTGCAGGAGGTTGCTGTAGTTGGGGATAGCTATCTAAACCATATTGTCTCGGGAAATCTTTTATTTTCAATTCTCTTATATGTCCCCACCGAGGGGCTCGAGCCTACCCTATATAGTGCGATTTGGCCATAGTCTCGGTATGCAAAGTTTTACTAAAGTGGTGCTGGTTACGAAACCATTTTGAGATATTATGTTTTTAAAACATATTTTCTTGATATTAGATCAAACAAAACTAAGATGACCGTTATTTTAACAAAAAACTGTAACAGTATTTAACCTTCAGCGTTATTTGAAAGACATTCGTTTTGGCAGTATAATAATAAAAAATCGAAAATGATAGGTTTGTTTAGTATAATATCGTAATAATTTCATTTGAGATCACAAATTCATGAATTTTTTTGCAATCAGCAACATTTTTATTAAACATTTTGCTTCATTTGCAAGACGCTACGTGATATTTTCCATCGATGACGTCATTAAGTATAAAAGTTGAACAATCTTTAAAAAATCATAACTTTGCAATTACTCATTTTAAATGAAAAATATTCAAATTAGTCTTTTATTTTCGTGTTTACTATCGAATAAAAATATTTAATAAATACCGAAAAAAAAACATTGCATACCGAATTGCGGGTTGGCAGACTGCGGGTTGGCAGACTTATTGAGTTGAATTATTATATGTTGCCCTTATATTATGCAAGAGTATGTAACCTTAAAATAATTTTATCCGCTAATTAGTTTGCCATCGCTAGCAAGACACATATTTCATATTTTCCATCGAAACATTTTAATACTGTTCAATTTTCTCTTAGTTGTTAGGCGAAGTTGTAAGGTCACAAGTTCTCGCTTAAAAAATCTAGCTTGTGTTGAAGTTAACTCTTATTAGTGGCAGCAAAAATAAGTGTTTAATATTTTTTGTCAATAACATAAATGACAAATGAAGTCGTTAAATATTTTCTTACATTGTTTTCATACCTATAACGTTGTAACTTGCGTCACAATCAACGATCGCTAAAAAAAGTACCTAATCAGGGGCTGATGTATTAAAAGATGTTATTTGATACCAAAGTTACCCAGCCTTCTCCAACATTGTACCTTCTATTATAAGTTGAGCTGTGAGTAAGTTTAGTTTAGTATCAATTTTATCAAGTGTATACTTGATGAAATTGATTCGGTGAAATTTATTATATAAAGCGTCTAATAGCAAAGCAATCCGTTTATTGCGACAGGTGTTATGATATATGCATTAACCGTCTATGTACTTATAAGTGCCCATTACATACATTCTTAAACGGGTTTTGTATAGGGGATACCATGTAATTTTCATTCTATCGGTGTACTAACATGCACCTGCTTTTCTTGCTCCCAAAGTTGTAGTTGGCGTTTTCCAAACAAAAAAATCTATCGATGCGTTATTCGTTAAGATATTTCAGTCTTAAAATTGTTTCATAACTTCGATTCGGTTCGGAAATATTTCTAGGACCATTTCAAATGTTAATGTTCGGTCTTCATAAAAACCTTCATATAGTAAAGATCATAACACTAAGAAATCACAGAACAAAATAAACAACCCGTTTATACTAATATTTGTTTTCATACATTTATATACTAATCACTTAAGCGGTGTATAAGGAATGCAAACAAGAATGAATTGACTAAGTCGGGGCACAAAGATACCTGGCTACACTCTTATAAATTAAAATCTTAAATCCTAACAGACACTACGCTCCAATAAAGTATAGTTTCATCCATACATACATAACTCACAACTATAAATTCTTTTACGGGGTAGCCAGAGCTTCGGAATAAGGAATGTCTGAGGCCACTTTTGGAAGTTGAGTGGGGAAAAGATTGTAAAGTAAATGTTTTTGGTGATAGTTCTTCAACCGCATCGCCCAAAAGTCACTTAAAAAGCCCCAATACCTTTAACCGCCTCTTAAGAAAACCTACGGGAAGAAATGAGGTAGTGCTATTCTATAACGACACTACACAGAAAATATTGTTTCATTAAATTAATATCATAAACCCTCTCTCCCCTCAGCTGGTAGGCAACGTGGCGGTGTTCGTGTGCGTGAACGTGGTGGGAGCTCTGATGCACTCGCTGATGGAGACGGCCCAGCGCCGCGCCTTCCTCGACACCAGGAACTGTATCGCCGCCAGACTCGATATGGAGGACGAGAATGAGAAATTGGTTAGTGGTAGCTTATTTTACATATACATACAAACAATATACAACAAAAATTTTTTTAACAATTTAATTTTAATTTTAAAAATTCATTCTTTACATTTTTTTATTAATGGATTTTACTTGTGTAAGATGTAGGTATTTGTAACCTAAATATTTAATTTTCTTTTTTATTATGTTTTCATTAAAAAAAAATTAACACGCTGTGCCCACTGTTAAGGTACTTTGTCAGAAAAGATTTATTTAAATGTTATACAATATTTTACAATGTAATTGTACTGTATGTGTTCCAAATAAATAAATAAAATACATTAGTTCCTATTGGGGTAGACTGAGAATATTGAATCCCACTTCGTACGGCCCTATCAAACGTCTTTAACTTGATTGATATTCATCAATCTTTTCACACATGCACTATTATTCATCACTCATCACACTTGGGACCCCTGCCTGTATTAATACATTGGTCTCCTTTATCGTACTTTTAAATTGTTTTAACCGAATTTTAGGTGCAGAAAGTTCAAATCTAGTCTATTTCATCGGAGCCTAATCCTCTTTAATCATATTTTCGTATTGTAAATCTAATCGAAGTCAAAATACAGTTTATCTTGCAAACTGAATAGTCAATGGGCCATAGTGGACTAGTACCTATCTTTAACCAAGTAAAGATTCTAATTATTTATGGAAAATTATTTACTTCTTATCCTAGTTTAATGAGATTAAATCACAAAAATATTTAGTGAGATTCAATCAAACCCGAGAACTTCGAATGGTCAATAGTACGAGTAAACTACGGCGGCATTTGAATTTATTAGCTCCGTATCGTCTCTCTCCAAGGCGAGTAATTCGAGACAATGTCGTCATTAAAATTGACTGAATACCATAATTCCTCTTACTTAATCAAACAATCACAGCTTCATATAGCTGTCTTCGGGAAATTTTATTAATGAATTGGATTATTAGAGTAAACGTAGCGTCGGGCTTCATTAGGTGTTCGCGTTTTACTGTTTCACTCTGAAATTTCCGAGAAAATAAATCATTCACTGAATAATTTCGTAATGTCAAGAAGTTCTTAAATTAGCTTTGTACAATGTTTATTCGACCGGCACGTACTACACGAATGAAACATTTATACATTTCTCATATAGTATCTTTTACGTCTTATGGTATGGAAAGGATTTATGAGCTTGGTGTTTCAATCTCAAGAGGATTTTAGTCACCGTTAACTACCTTAATACAACACATATACATACATACATCCTCCATCCTGACGTCCCGCAGCAGGGACAAAGGGCCTTGAGTAGATTTCTTTATCTGGCTCGATCTTAGGCAGCGGCTGCGAGATCCTCCCACTTCATTCCCACAACTTTTGCCTCATTCTCCACAGAACGTCGCCAGGTTGTTTTTGGGCGGTCCCGTTTACGATTTCCGGTTGGCTGCCAGCTGAGCACTTGCTTCGACGGGAATTCTTCGTGTCAAATACAACACATATGATTAAAAAAAACCTTTTTGCATTATGTATATCATCGGTCCCAACATTGGAAATACAGATGCTAAAAGAATGCTTAATATAAAAGAACTTATTCGTTTTTCTCTCCAGAAAAACCATTAATAGATTGAATATAAAAATAAAACCATGTAACTAAAAAGATATTCCTAAGTAGTGTGCGTAAAAGCTTTGAAATCATGCAGATTACTCAGCCAATATTTGTAAAGGACAATGTATGTAAGGGGCTATGATTTCATTTATTCAAAGAGATGTTTATGTACATGTACGCCGTGTAGTGGCGGCTTAGAATGTCAAAACCCCCTTCTACCCACGGATGTCGTAAGAGGTGTATGGGGCTTTTTTGAGTGGTTTTTGGGCGATGCGGTTGGAGACCCATCACCAACGTTACTTTATTTCTACCATCTTGTCGCCTATAAATTTCCAGTTCCAAATTTAGTAATTTATAGCTCTTATGCTCTTGCTACGACTTTCTGGGATTTATGGCCGTGCGTATATGTATGTATGGTTTAAATGAAATTAACATGATTTTAGACGAAGGAATTGTCTCTTGCTAGGGGTTCGCAAGGTATTCCACAATTAAATTGACATGGAGTTTACTAATTCATTAAATAACCTTTATATAAAATCACAGATTAAAGTGAGTTGATATGAAATAGCGTGACTGAGTGAATAAATTTCACTGCGGATTGATAGCATTGAGCAAATTGAGCTACTGAATCTATTAATATTTCGTGTTTATTCATGGTCATGCATACACGCATTTCAACCCTTTCTTTTAATTAGAAATACTCAAACTCAAAAGTTACGCCGTATATCAACGAAGGGGTGGCAGGGACACTCATACCTTTGAATATCGTGTGACATTATTGTCACCTGGTGTTCAGCGTGACCACGTTTGGCTTGGACAGTGTACTCACATGATAGGGGCATGCCTATCGCTGTTTGGTACGAATACACTGTCACATGACTAAATACGATGTATAAACTGATGTTTTCCGTCACCAAACAAGATAAATTAACCACACAATCACACATATGACTTCAGAAAAGACACATTGGATATCGAACCGACCGCCTCTCTGCGTGATAAGCGCATGTTCTAACCACTAAGCTATCTTGGATACAAAACTATTTATGTCTAAATCTACCACAGCATCTACTTTATTTTATCTTTATTTTCATTTATTTAGGAAACAAACAGTCGTTTACTTTACAAATGTACACAGTTATAAAAGAAACAATTAGACCTACAGCTCCATAAATTAATATTTTTCACTTTTGTATGCGGCAGGTAGATACATCAGTATTGTTTTTATTTTTATGCATCAGGGTTTATCGAGCAATAATACAATTAACCTAAGTAGAAAATTGGTTTAGAGTAATAACATGAAACTTTTATAAACGTTTCCATAACATATGAACAAACAAAAGAGATTAATGAAATTAAGTTAAAAACTAATATCCTAATTTAGTTACAAAAGAGTTTAAACTGTTACAAAACAGATCAATTTCACAAAATTCTAGGTTATACAAATCAACATCTACAATCATCAAAATCAATCTCTACATTCAACTTTAACGAGAAATTGTATTAACATAAAGTCTTGTTACAAGCTAAGTTTCTTGGATAGACGTCGCCAAGTTCAGATTAAAGTTGAAACTATATTTGCTGCTGTCCTTTAGGAGATATAGTATATGATAAAATGTGTGATTCAATATTACCGACTCCTTGCAGGCGTGACTATTCGTTGCCTACTCGCAAATGTATGTGTTAGAATAATTAATTACCAAAGCTAAAGCAGAAGTACAAATGGATGTTCACATCTGTGTGTAGACTTTGATGTTGTTTGTACATTGTCTTGTTAACATTTCAATCAGCGTCGTCGTGACTGCCAAACAAGCATGACACACGACTATACGTGACATGTGATAGGCAGACAGACCCATCTCTTATTCAGATGTGTTTCTGTTTCCCTTGATAAAATAATAGATAGCTGCATGCTGCAAGAATCACCCGTCAAGAACATAAAATGATTTAATTTATTTTTAAACAGCGTACAATACAACACTAATTTTTTTCGCTAAATATACATATATATTTTTAATCTTACGTTTATTTAATCTTTACGATGGACAGGCCCTAATTTAATAATCTAGATACTTCAACGTATATTTATTGCATCGAGAATAAAGAAAATACATATTTTCGATATATTTTTCTCATAAAGTTGAAATTAATTAACAACAAGTACATCGCCTCAAGGCAATCTGATGCATTTTGTTCGCACAGTTTGGCCACTGGCCTTTCTTACTTTTATTTTGAATAACTAATGAAGTTTACAAACAAGTTTCCCAATAAAAGCCTCCAATTTTTCAACTCCATGTTTTTGAACAAAAAAGTATTCATGCATTTCATCATAACTGATTTCCACAATCCCTCATGACTAGTTAGTAACGTTAGTCTAGTAACTCTTATTCTAGTCTATTAGTCTAGTAACCTACAGGCAAGAAACTATAAAGTTAAGTAGAATCAAAAAGTACACAGGATATTGTATAAATACAGTAAACTAATAAAACGTATACGAAATAGTACGATAAGTTTCTTCAATGCCTTGTATAATTGATTCGCATATAAATGTAGAGTTTAAAGTATTTTTTCTTGTATAATAACGAGTAAAGGGATCACGGTCTTGACCGTGATTGTGATATGAAATTATTAACAGTTATTATTGTAAGTTATTTATGAGTGTCGACAATTTAATATTTTATAGGTCGCACCTCTAGAATTAATTAGCTTACACTGTCATGTAAACATCAATCCAAGCAATCATAAAATATCAAATAGAAACGAGTCAGACTCACTCGCTAAATTTCCGTATAATATCAAAAACCAAATTAAGCATTTTTTCTTATAAAAAAATATTTTTGTAGGTTTTGTCTTTATACCTAAAATTTTACAGTGGATAGTATAACTTACTTGTTAAATTTTGTAGTTTTGTTTAATCGATCACCAAGTGATTATCGCACGATTTCTGAATTGAGTATTCAAGCTGAGAACGACTTAAGTATCGTTTTGTCTCATTCAGTTGTTAAGATTTCAATGCGACAGAACGATACTGAAGTTGTTCTCAGTTAGAATACTCAATTTAGAAATCGGGCGTATGTTGTGTAAAAATTATAATAGGGCGGCTACTTCTCTATATTGATTGATATGAAGACGCCTGTGGTCCTGTGAAAACTTAGCAAGATCCTTTCATCATCACGAATTTTCAAATCTCAGCCAGTTACGATTTGATTTTGATTTGAAATTGTACGCAGATTCCCAATGTTTTTTTCTTTATCTACCTAATTATAGTCTTAAATTTAATTCCAAATAGCGATAGCCATAAATTCGAAATATTGAGTTTATCCTTCCAACGCCACCTTCGGAATATAAGAAACTGTAAAATCGCTGAAATAATGAATAGTTGGGGATGGATTTTCTACTTCATTTACCAACCAGCACTTAATAGGATGTTATATTCTATACTAATATTATAAAGCTGAAGAGTTTGTTTGTTTGAACGCTAGGATCTCAGGAACTACCCAATCAAATTGAAAAATTCTGTTTGTGTTGGATAGTCCATTTATTGAGGAAGGTTTTAGGCTATATATCATCACGCTGCGACCAACAGGAGCAAACTATCAGCGAATAATGTTGCAAAAACGGGGATAATTATTTATACTAAGGCTTCCGTTGTGTGCGCTGCGTAAACGGTTTAAGTTATCCAAAAAAAATGTCTTAAAGAATTGTTTCTCTTTAAATGATCTAAAAAAATGCCCGCGACAGTATATGTCTAACTTTTAAGTTTCACTTACTACAACCATTTTTATGGTAAATAAATTTGGTCGAATTTAATGCATAATTGCCATAATGTTTTATCAACATAATATTAATCTTTATCCAAATAAATATGTTGTTGATTGAGAGTATTTAATTGAGAACAAAATTGTCCATGACATCACTTAATTTAAATAAACATCTTAGAACATAATACAATTTTTAAATTACTCCGTAACAAAATTTACACGCGTGCATGAACCTGCATACACCTGCGCGAGAAGCTTATGTATAGCCTTATCCTATTAATATTATAAATGTGAAAGTTTAGATGTTTGTGTGTTTGTAGCTAAATGAAGACTAATTCACAGAACGTATTTAAAATAAAATTTACAGGAAGCCAGATAATGATCCCAATTAACACAATAGGACACTTTTTATCCCAGAAAAATTAAGAGATCAATAAATTTTCTTAAAAAAAGGTTAAACAGACTAAGAATCAATGCTCAGCCGAAACTACTATACTTATAAACTTAAAATTTATAAAGTGAAAAAATTGTGAGGACACTATGAAAAACACCTTTTTTCTCATCGCATGACAGAGACCCTCAACAGGTCAGTTAAATATTTCAGTTTGTCGACGTGAAGATCTACACTTTTGACAGTACGAAGTCTGTGGGGTCAGCTAGTATTTAAATATGCTCATGATACTCAATTGTTTCACCACATTTTACAACCTGAATGTATATGACACAGGCTAGGGAAAGACTCAGTTCTCTGAACATAAACTGGGATTTACTCTGTTCTGTCACCTCTTCCTAATTTCGGGTACCTACGGGTTAAACGATATAAAACAAAATCTAAAAACGAAACCTAGTCTGATGCTCTGCCACATTGTAATCAAGTTCAGTCTATTTTATATCGAAAAGGTTAACGAGTGGCTGTGAGATAGATTAATTGTGCAGTATGTGTACTGAAGCTTAAATGATGACCCAAATGACTAAGTGATCAAATGACTGGGCTCAAATCGGCAAACGGGATATGATCTAACAGCATCATATTTAGATTATATCATATTGTAGCGATATATATTTAATACATATTTCTGCCTCACTCACATGTTTCTAAACATGTGAATAGTGACTGTAATTTGCTTGTTGCGTGTCACAGACGTGTCCACTTGTTGACATGTTGTTTGAAATAGGTTATGGAAAACACTGAAAAGGCCGTACCATATTTATTTTATTTATCTAATAATCTTACGTATATTCGCAGGTTTAATCTTAAACTGTAGTAGCCAGTGGCTAGAAAACAACGATTCTGAGGATCCGTTTTCGGAGGCTTTGTGAATTGGAGGGATGTTGAATTAATAATATTTTAAAAGGATCCAACAATACGTACAGTTTTTCCAGATCATTTGGGCACTGAATCAGGATTAAAAATAAATTGAGATGAGTTAGACATATCCAATAGATTATTCTCCATTCCTCTCGTTCACACCAATTATGCCCAAAATTCTACCTTAGTCCGTCTTGCCGTATTCAATAAAAAAATTAGCGGCTTAGATCCGTTTTCTACCTCTAAAGCCAAGTTCCGTCATGACATCATTAAATTTTTAATAGAGGATGATGAGGGAAACAAGTGATAAAACATGCACACATACACACACACACACACACACACACACACACACACACACACACACACACACACCTTCATATAACAGTTATACTCTTCATATTGCACTTTATTCCGTTTTGTTATCTTTTACCCACTTTTCAAATCTAAATGTAGATCATATTTTATTTCCGTATAAGTTTAAGTCTATGTAAGTATTGTCGGAATTTTCTGTGGATATCTGTCACTGGCCTTATGTTTGTACTTTGTTAACCATTATGTTATTTTAAGTTATATGCTGTTGATATCCCAAATAAAATAAAATAAACAAAAAATATGTATTCTCAACCTATTCTAGACTATGAGTACTTAAAAGTAAATAAGTATCTATTTATTTTGGATGCAAGATTTGCAATTATTGACAGCTAAATTTTGGCTTCTTTTAAGTTATCAATGGTTCGTGTTCTCAAAACTACATCTTGAGAGGGAAAAAATGTGCTAGATATCACAAGGTACCACATGTAATATTTGCGTGGCACTCAGAACTGAAATATCATTTGAATGTAGCAATGCATAGCTACGGAACAATAATCGCAGTTGGCCTAGTCAGCTCTTATCAAGACCAGCAGTCAGTTTCCAATCTCCATACACCAGCCATTAATCGTCATTGCATTGCAAGTTAAGCTATAAATAAATCAGTCATGACTGCATATTTCTATCTTGAAATTCAGTAAAAATATAAAGCAGACTGCTGTCCATTTTGAATCCAGACATCGCTGTCTGATTCTATAATTTTCTAATTTTAATTCCGCACGACTCAGGTGAATGTTTTCTTTGGAGGTTTTATTGCGTTTATTGTGATCGCTTTTATAGGTTTATGTTCACTTAGAATCATTTATTTATAATTTCATTTTAGTATTATTATTTATTTAGAAAAAATTAAACATTTCTTTTTATGTTGTTTTAAAACATTAAATATTGAAAAATTTGGAAAATTATAAGGATTAATTAGTTAAATTAAAACCTGATTGATTTAAGAAATGTCTTAAGTTTGGTATTGAAAGGAATAGATATTTTTTTACGGTTTATATTATTTATTGAGGGAACGCAGATGCCGAACTAAATGTAAACTTTCTATTTTCACTGATAAATATAAAAAGGAGGCATGCTTTTTCTCCTACCATACCCACTAAAATTCTTAAAACAGCTATGAAATTTTCTCTCCACTTATACTAGGGATGAATAGTAAAAGCCTATTGGTTTATGTTTCCAAACTTCATCGAGTACCGATGACCAATAACCGTCAAGTTCCTTAGTGCTATTCAATGCCGAAACTATATGGTTGGTAGTTCTCAATAACGCATTCACATTGTTCACAGCCACTAGGGAGCACTTATGTGTAAGACAATTGGAGTAACTATCGATTCTAGGGTGTTCAATTTTGATGCCTTTATGTACAGGTTAAGGTTCTGAAACTGTGTGTAGAACTGATTTTCTCTACAGGCCAGTTATGTAGTTGGTACATATATCAATTTCTTTATATTTATGTTTAATATAACTATTATTTTATTATTATCATTTCGTGCATGGTGAAAATTGTTGGCAGGATCATAATATTAAGTAATTAATTTTGTTAATTTTTTATTATAAATATTTTTCAATAATAAATACTATGGGCCAGCAAGCAAATGTTAGTAGTCCTTTATAATTTACTGCCAATGGAATAAAGACCACAAGGGCCGCTATTATTATAATTAAGCAAGTAATAATGAACTTTCTCTTCCTATTAGTAACGTTACTGAAAATGAAGATAATTTCTAGTAAAAAAGTATTTATATTAGGTGGGCGAGAGATAATTCAAAAGGGCTTAAAAAAATATTTATTTTCTGACCGCGGAGACTAGTACTCACTTAGCCGCTAGCTAGCCTGTCCCTGAAGTTATTTAATATTAAAATAACGATAATAAATCTTGACCCTGCTTACATTTCATAAATTGAATAATATTTCAACAAATATATATATTGTAAAGTACATGTTAGTTAAATCTTCTATAGATGGTAGTGTTATTAGTTTTCCGAAATTGTTTCAGCAAACAAATTTGTTTTATGTAAGTCTTCATACGTGGTTCCTATTATTGTTGACTTCTACGAATGAATCATGCTTTGTTCCAGTCGCCCCCTTCATTCTAGAATGTCTACCTACATCACTGATTTCTAAAATATGGAATGTATTTGCCTATTTTAGTAGCAGTTGCACGCGATTTTCGACAGTAATAGTTGGTGTTTGTTTAACAGGAAAGGCTACTGTTGTCTGTGCTGCCGCAGCACGTGGCGATGGAGATGAAGAATGACATCATCTCGCCAGTCGAGGGGCAGTTCCATAAGATTTACATACAAAAGCACGAACAAGTCAGGTTTGTAAGCTATTTTGTTTTAACCCAAATATTACAATATTAATAACAAAAATTTATGTTTACATTCCAGCTTTTTACTTTTTCTTATGTTCATCGACATTACGACTCCACTAAATTTAATTTAAAAATGAGTCTGATATGAAATAGATATTCGTATATTATAACGAAGGAGTTGGAAAATCTGTCTGGCGCCGTAAGGCCAAAAGTTTAGAAAACCATGCGAATTCTCTTAAGACATTTGTACTCTGTAATGTCTTAGGTTATAAATAAAAAAGAAACATAAGCCAATAGATGTCCACTGCTTGACATAGACTATCTCCAAACATTTCAACAACGGCTGGTCCTGTGCTGCCCTTAAACATCAGCTTTCACCAAGAAGTCAGCCCTACTCGTAGAAGACCTACGCACACTACGTTATCTGTTAGGTGGCCGCCACTCCAGAACCTTCGAGCCTCATCAGCCAGCAGTTCTACGTGCAATTTGTCCTCTCCTCGTCATTTGAGTTTTGAAACTCTGGGCTATGTCGGCTATGTAGCTAAGGATCTGCTCGTTTCGGATTCGATCGTGCAGTGAAACTTTAACATAGGCTTCCCTATTGCCTATTGGGTGACCCACAACTTCGTCTTAAGACTCAGTGGAATTTTGTAAGAAAAGCTATGGCGTACCTAGTGATACATTCATTTACGAAAAGTTGGGGTCCATAAATATAATTTAAAACCTATATTTAACTCTGAAAATATATTTTATTCAATATTTATTTATTTATTTATTTGAATGAACAACAGCGATATACTACAATAATATATGAAATATACCGACCAATACCATTCAACATCCTTGTGCTCCTTTAAACGCAATGAGTTAACTATCAGGAATAACAGTAATTAACAGCAAAATTGACTAAATTGGTTGGCAACAATAATAAATTACATAGGCTGTCCATCAATGTTCAGAGTAGAGTCTTGAAACCACGCCGAAACAATGTTTTCGAGACACCAATATGTCCACTTGATTTATATTTACACTTTAATAGTTTATTAAAGGAAATGTCATTAATTTACTTTAAATAATTGACCTTTTTTATTGGTTTAGGTGCAAAGTGATTAAAACTACGTAATATAATTGTATATTTATTTATCTACCGTCAGATTTTATTTAATCAGCCCTTTTAACGGATTCTTATTCATGAAGAAACCCTTATTATTGTTCGCCATATCCTTCAATCTGCCAGTCTGTAAACAGCAAATCTCATATAAGCTTGAGTATTATAGTACTAGACGCACAAAACCAACTTAGGCCCTTTGGTCTATTTTATATTGAAAAAACACAAACATTAATGAAAAAAATAGTAAAGGAACACTTGGCAAGAATACTTAGTTTCTATTTATTTTCACTATGTTATAATTTACAGTCCTACGCAAATAGAACATGGGGTCAAGTTCTGCTTATCCCTCCGAAATGGTGATCTGTAAAAAACTTCTCAATAGCACAATTATTCGTATACACAGCTTTGTTTGCGTTCTGTGTAGTTATTATTTATTCAAAATTATTTATATCCCAAATAAAATATGGTTCTTACACAATTGCAAACTCAATGAACAAAAATTCGGACACCTTTTTATGTAATTATTTACGCATTTTGTTGCAAAAATCACAATTGGCTTAGACCTCGTTTTTAAAACATACCCTTTTTATATTTTAAATTGATAAAAGACATCAAACTAAACAACTTTGCCTATGGAATGGTTATCTAAATTATTGTAAATATCAAAATAATTGTTACATAAAAACTGTCGTACCTAGATCGTACTGAGAAAGTATAGTGAGGTTCTTAGCCTCAGCTGAAATAAAAAAAAACATATTGTGATTTGACCATACGTTTAATGATGAAGTGGCTTGGTGTCATCAGGGCTCTGTGCAGGATGTTTCCGGGCTTACACCAAAATTGTAATGGACGTAAAAAAAATGTGTGTTGACGAGTTTTTTACGGGTTCTTCTCTCAACATAAAACCTTCCGAATCCGAAGTAAACTTAGTATTAGGTTGAAATTTGACGTTCAAAAAACAAAGATTTATCTTTTTACATACATACATATACTCACGGCTATAAATCCCTAAAAGGGGTAGCCAGAGCTGAGAAATTAGAAATTTCACAGCCACTTTTGGAAGTTGAGTGGGGAAAAGATGGTAGAATAAAGGTTGTTGGTGATGGGTCTCCAACCGCATCGCCCAAAAATCCCTTAAAAAGCCCCAAGTCCGTTAGTCGCCTCTTACGTACACCCACCGGAAGAAATGGGGTAGTGCTATTCTAAGCCGACACTACACAGCTAATCTTTTTACTTTGAAATAAATGATAATTTTATTTTTTATTTTACTTTCCCAGTTTGATTTAGGCAGTGACACTTTTAAATTATTAATTTATTTTAAAAATTACAATATTTTAGATAAGCATTCCATAGGCAAAGTTGTTCAGTTTGATGTCTTTAATCGATTTATAAAATAATTTTTAACAAAAAGAAAACCGACTTCGGGAAAACAACCGAAAATAAACAATCTAGTACTAAAAAGTACGAAATAAGTTTTTTAATTGAATATGAGTACTGTGATTAATACCTTAGCAATTTCTTTATTCCACACGCGTCAGTTCAACCTACCTAAATATTACAATTCTCTTAAATTAATTTGTGAGCCGGTGCCAGCCTCAATGATAATTGATAATTTGTGTATTTCGCACTTCATATACATGTAAAATGTAGGGTACCTTGTAGTTGTAGGGTAAATTGATTTTTGTACGTATTACCATTTAAAACGTTAGGCGATAGATATATATTGTTTAGATTGTAATAATCAGAGATAGATAGTTGGGTGAATTTACTTTTGTTTGAATGGCACCGACTCAAAAATTAATTTAAGAGAATTGTAATATTTAGGTAGGTTGAACTGACGCGTGTGGAATAAAGAAATTGCTAAGGTATTAATCACAGTACACATATTCAATTAAAAAACTTATTTCGTACTTTTTAGTACTAGATTGTTTATTTTCGGTTGTTTTCCCGAAGTCGGTTTTCTTTTTGTTAAAAATTATTTTATTTTACAAGTTTTAGAGATGGGTAGACCTGGCAAAGATGCCTCTCGGATGAGGAAGCGACGGTTACTGTATTATTCTTCGTATTTCCGGTATTTCTATTATAGTACGATATTGCTGTGTAGTGTCGGCTTGGAATAGCACTACCCCAATTCTTCCGGCGGGTGTACGTAAGAGGCGACTAACGGTATTGGGCTTTATAGGGATTTTTGGGCGATGCGGTTGGAGACCCATCACCAACAACCTTTATTTTACCATCTTTTCCCCACTTAACTTTCCAAAAGTGGCTGAGGAATTTCTGATTCCTTAGCTCTGGCTATCCCATCTAGGGATTTACACCCGTGAGTATATGTATGTATGTATGTACGATATTAAATAGGCTCAACCATATGTAACCTTACATTGTTCTTAAAATCCTTCGAAAGGCGATGGTCTACAATTCTACATCTCAAGAAAGACTCAAACGTTCACGCCGAATATCCCTGAAGGGGTTAGCAGAGGTAGTAATACTTCTGAATATCACGTGACATTGTCACCTGTTGTTCAGAGTACCCACGATTTGCTTGGACAGTGTTCTCACGTTATGCAGGGCAAGCCTATCGGCGTTTTGAACAAATACACTGTCACATGATTGTGAGTTTCGACAGTCCCCTCGATTTCCTGGAATGCCATCATCAGATCCTGGTCTCATGGTACTTTCTCGGTAACAATAACATAACAAAAGAAATGTTTAGTGAACCTGTACTTTTCTTCATAAAAGCTACGGAGAGGAGTATAAATCTACATAGAATGTGGAAAGAACTGTTTCCTAATACCTAGTGATTGAAGACCCACACCTTCCATCATCAGCTCAGCAGCATATAAAATAACAAAAGAAATGTTTAGTGAACCTGTACTTTTCTTCATAAAAGCTACGGAGAGGAGTATAAATCTACATAGGATGTGGAAAGAACTGTTTCCTAATACCTAGTGATTGAAGACCCACACCTTCCATCATCAGCTCAGCAGCATAACAATATGATTTTCAGAAGCAAATGCCAATATAAGTTCAGAAAATATGTAAAACGCGGTACATTTGCCTATAAAATTTATGGGTTCCCCTCGATTTCTCCAGGATCCCATCTTCAGACCCTGATATCCTCATCATGGTACCAATCCGGGAGTATCTTCTTTCGAAAAAAATAATAATAATCAAAATCGGTTCATAAATGGCAAAGTAATCGGCGAACAAACATAAAAAAAATAAAAAAATATATACCGGTCAAATTGAGAACACTCCTTTTTTTGAAGTCCGTTAAAAATAAAAAGGGTATCATTTAAAAACGAGATCTAGGCCAATTGTGAATTTACAACAAAACGCGTAAAAAATACGTAAAAAGGTGTCTGAATTTTCGTTTATTGAGTTTGCGCGGCTAATGTCGTTCCGATTATTAAATTTCGTATGGGCTTTTAATTAGTTCATTTGTTTGACAAATATTGTGATTCAGGTGCTATGCGGCGCAAAATTTGCTACTGAAAATGTTTGATAAATTGTTGACGACATGAATTTGGGCCAAAAATTATGGAATGGGGTTGCATTGTAGACGCTGAATACTTTGGCATAGCTCCAATTTTGTGCCCGTTCTTCGTAACCTTGCCCTTTGGTAATAAATAAGGCTTTATGTAATGCAAGTCGACATTGCCCTGTTATTTATGATTTTCTTTACAATTTTACCATTTGTCTCCTATAGAATTTGTTTACCGGGTCTTACAGAACGAGATATTCGGTCTCCGATTTTTAATTATTTTAATCTCAATAAAAGGAGGGATTTCGTCGATGTGAAGACAAAAACAACATTTGTTTATAGATGTCTTTTTGCCGTTTATGGTCCAGCTAATAATATTGGGCTTGAATGTGACTGGGAAATCCTTAAGATTTTAAACTTAATTTTTTTTCGTAGTTCGTTCTGAATCACTGGTACTAATTTTTGGATAGCAGTCGCAAAAGCTTAATGGTTATCCTTCTTTAAATTGCTTATATTCTTTATTCGTCTTAGCTCTATCTAGCTTTCGACTTAGATAAATGATAACAAGCGGTATTGTAAAACAGTAATTTCCATGTAAAACATGGGTGCAATACAGTTGTTGCGGCAAAGGCGCCATTCCCGGAACAAGAACAGTTTCCTATTGTAGTTTCGCATTGATTGTTCGACCGGTGTCATTATTGTCGTGGCCCGAAGGACAATATAGCTTCGTGTGTATGCGATTTAAACTGACAACCCGATTTCGACGTCTGTCGGTGATTGCTCTATTATGTTGGTGACGGATACAAATGGACAGTTTGTTATGATTGCCTGTTCCTCATTTGTTTGTTTATTTTAATTTGTTGATAAATTATATCGATAACTTGTTGATGAAGGTTGCGCGATGCGATTGGAGCCTTCATTTTACAGTCCTTTCTCCAGCCGCTCAACTAACAAAAGTTTTAACAACAAACTAACTTTTTTGGGACCTATAGCCGTGCTGAGTTTTAAGATACTAGACATCCAGGTTTCATCCAAATATTTTGACAATGACAATTATTTTTACACATGCGTTTCATTGCTTGTGATGTTTATTTGGAATTAAGTCACATTTTTTTTATCAAATTATCGTGTTGTGCACGCTAATTTAAATTAAATAAAACCAATGGGGTAATCAGCCACCGTATCAGGGCGTAAAGGAAGCTGTTTAGTGGCGATAAAATAATTTTATTGAGTGTCGGTTACGCGCCGGCTAATTGTTATTGTTGACTCATTATTTATCAGTATCATTACTCATACTGCCCGCTAGCATTGTAGTACTTGTACTGGCAAACAAAATTTATATGAGTATTATTGATTAAAACTATACAAACGTAAACATAGATTTAACGCATAATATTGCTGAATTTCATGTGGTTGCCACTTTGTGATCACCATACACAAAAAAGTATACGTCCGTAGAAGATGAGTAAACCCAGCAATGTGGGTTTCCTCACGATGCCGATGGTTCATTTATAATCAAATATATTTTTTTATATATTTTTGTATTATAGTGGTTTTATCGGAAAAACTCAGTTTATCAACATTGGGAGGTTTCGTGGAATTCTCATCTTTCTAAAAGCATTCATTGTTTCGCTTTTCCCAGGCTATATTAATATTAAAGATTTCTATATACGTAATAGAAAAGCTTATACACAAATTCACGTTGGTATTTTATCGAATATAGTGATTTACAGTAGCATCGTGTAGCGGCTTTCAAATTTTAACATTAACACCACCTTTCTTTTTCAGACAATAATGAATTGTAAGTGAATATACTTATCTCTGAAGTTCAAAATAGTAATTGAATGTGTTTAAACTGACAGATTTGGAGATTACTATTCATATAAACTGTTTGTAGTTTAGGCTAGATATCACGATTCTAATCTTACAAAGCCGTTAAACCTAGGCTAAGCCGAGAGTATACTCTCTAAGAGTAAAAACAGTTAAGATTTAAAAGTTTTGCGACCCTCTTTCAAAATGTTATAATTTTCTTTGCAAAAGTTACCACGATCCTTATTTCATTAAAAAAATTCACAGGATCCACTTTTTCTTTGATATTCTCTTTATAATTATGTCTAAAACGGTGTACTTTTGACTAGTTGTTATTGGACTAAAATAGTCTTTGAACTTTATAGGTAGAATAATCTTGCTGTAATTGACGTTTAGAAACAAAAAAAAAAACATCAGACACAAATTAATTAATTTATAAACATAAGACGACTATAAATTATCAAGAAACAAATTGGGGTAGGTTGTGGTAGCTTTAGCATTAGAATTTCTTCATCCACTTATAGAAGTTTTCAAGGTTTGCTGCTGAAAAGTCTCCCAAATGGGTCTCCTCACCAAACAAAAACTATATAACCTCATTGCACTTGTCACCACAAACTATGTTAGTCACATGTCACCACGAAACATGTTAGTGTTATTTTAAGCAAAGATTGAAGCTACTCAATCATGTAAAAAATAACTTATCTAATAACATACATAGCCAGAGCTAAAGAATTAGAAATTCCTCAGCCACTTTTGGAAATTTGAGTGGGGAAAAGATAGTAAAAATAAAGGTTGTTGGTGATGGGTCTCCAACCGCATCGCCCAAAAATCCCTTAATAGCCCCATACCGTTAGTCGCCTCTTACGTACACCCACCGGAAGAAATAGGGTAGTGCTATTCTAAACCAACACTACACGGCAAATTATATCGAATATAGTGATTTATCTAATAACCGAACTGATTTCAAAATTTCTGAATACGACTCCAAATATAAACTTAATGAATTGACTTGATGCATTTTGTATGACTGCCTTATTTGAAGACAAATAAAATCGTAAATATTTTATTAAACTAATGTTGTGTACTGAGAATAGTAAATGCGGATATATTATTCATATTTGATGAACACGACATTACGTCAGTTCATAGATCAGGCATAATGATAATGTTTGTTAAGATAATTGTTATTTGCTGTTAACAATATACGCATACATACGTATACTCAAGTCATTAATTCTCACTGGGGCAGTGACTAACGATCTTAGAAAGCATATAGAGCTTAATTTATATTCATAAATATTTTCATACATGCCCTTTTATGCTGCATATTTCGGATGCCTGCGTTTTGAACACATTCTCTATGTAATCAAAATTTTGTCCTCCGTGGTGGTCCCCTCAAAGACATTACCATTCACGTCTGTCTATATTAGATATTATTTTAATAATAGACTCTTATAAATAACTAGCTTTTTGCCCGCGACTACATTCGCGTGGACTACATTATTTGCATCCGGTTTACATCCAAAACACCCGCAGTCGTTGTAAAGGATATAAAGAACATTGAGTCTTGTTAAGTGATTGTTGGGCGATGCAGTTGGAGACCCATTTGACTACCTTTTCTCCATTCAAGTTCCAAAAGTGGATAAAGAATTACTGTCTCTGAAGCTAATGGCTACCTGTATATATATGTACTTGGTATTTCAACTCCTTAGATCCAAATATTTATAGATCAAAAATCTGTATACTATACTTCAATCCCTTAGGGGGTGAGTTTCAAAAACCCTTTTTAATTGATCATAAGAATCATGAAACTAACCATTTTGTACGAAGTTACTATGTTCAAAAAGAGAATATCTTTAGTAAGTATGGATGGATAGCAGTTTGGCGCTGCGGTGATGCCCGGTGCTGCCCCCTACACTGACCATTGTTGGTGATTATGTGAGAGTTTGTAGCCGATTAGTCATAGATGGCAGTTCTAAAATTAGGTTGTAATGTATGTTAATATTTACAAACTATCTGACCCGGCAGACTTCGAACTGTCAAAAACTTTAGTCTGAACTGAATCTATACTAATATTATAAAGAGGAAAGGTTTGATTTTTTGTTTGTTTGTTTGTTTGAATTGAATAGGCTCCAAAACTACTGGACGGATTTGAAAAATTCTTTCACTGTTTTAATGCTACACTATTCCCGAGTGACATAGGCTATATTTCATTTTCAAAAAAATTAGGGATCCTTACGTAAACTTCAAAAATGTAACCCAAGGTGTTAAAGAAATACCAAAAAAAATCCTTACATCGCGTGCGCTGCGAAAACTACTGAAAATGGAATAAAATTCTGTACTACAATTTTATAGAACACATCATTATCTAAAAAAAAAGCCCCGACAGCATGTCTCTAACTATTATAGTTATCTCACAACAAGCGTCATTATATAAAATTATTTAAAAATTAAATTAAAATCCTGCTTTAGAAAAGGCTCTTTATTTGTACCTATCTAATCCTTATGAAAAACGTATATATTATTTCAGACTACTTCAATACCCTTATATTACTTTTTGAATTATTCAATTCGAACATTCCATTCGAAAGTTATCTCGAATTAAAAAAATAGATAAAACTCCGCTCGATTAGCTATGCATAGTAAGTTGTTGCAGGCGTCACGAAGGGGTACGGGAGGCTGCTTATCAAAGAGTTAAAGCAAAATTTAATTGTAGCGACTATTATCACTGGCCCAGCAGCCGGTCAATTAGCTCATATACCGAGGATACCGATGATCCCAACTGATCTGCCAATTCCATTTAAACGGCTACAATTTCCGGTTAAAACATCTTTTGCTTTAACAATTAATAAGTTCCAAGGCCAAACCTTCAAATTAGTAGGGATTGACCTGCGCAAGAATTGTTTTACTCACGCTCAACTGTACGTTGGCCTGTCGCGGGTGGGAGCTCTTGAACATCAATTTATTTTGCTGCCCCAAAATACAACAACGTCAAATATTGTTTACAGGGAAGCTCTAACTCTATAAATTGAATGGCTTTTGATGTAATTACTCATTATGAAAAAAAAAAAATTATATCTAAATATAAATACAAAAAAATATAACATACATACATACATATACTCACGGCTATAAATCCCTAGAAGGGGTAGCCAGAGCTAAGGAATCAGAAATTCCTCAGCCACTTTTGGAAGTCTGCTGTGTAGTGTCGAGGGGGAGCGATTATATTTATTATTCTGTTTATGACGAAAACTGACATTCCTGTTATGTCTTCGGTTTTATACATATACTAGCAGCCCGTCCCGGCTTCGCTCGGGCATGAATTATCATTAACATTTTGTTTTTTATTTTATTACATGTATTATTATTTTAATATATTTTTTTTAAGTTTTAAGCTATGTTATATTTTTTTGCTGTGTAGTGTCGGCTTAGAATAGCACTACCCCATTTCTTCCGGTGGGTGTACGTAAGAGGCGACTAACGGTATTGAGGCTTTTAAGGGATTTTGGGCGATGCGGTTGGAGACCCTTCACCAACAACCTTTATTTTACCATCTTTTCCCCACACAACTTCCAAAAGTGGCTGAGGAATTTCTAATTCCTTAGCTCTGGCTGCCCCTTTTAGGGATTTATAGCCGTGAGTATATGTGTGTATGTACTTTTGGAAGTTATGTGGGGAAAAGATGGTGAAATAAAGGTTGTTGGTGATGGGTCACCAACCGCATCGCCCAAAAATCCCTCAAAAGCCCCAAAACCGTTAGTCGCCTCTTACGTACACCCACCGGAAGAAATGGGGTAGTGCTATTCTAAGCCGACACTACACAGCAAAAAATATAACATAGCTTAAAACTTAAAAAAAATATATTAAAATAATAATACATGTAATAAAATAAAAAACAAAATGTTAATGATAATTCATGCCCGAGCGAAGCCGGGACGGGCTGCTAGTTATTTATAAAAAAGAAAAGAAGAACTCATACCGCGATGTAGAAAGCAACTACTCGCACCATCTAGTATAAAATATATACATTAGTAACGATTTGGTTTGGAAGGTTATGGTTTTTTGATGCCCCTGTGGGAACCCTTGCGAAATCCGGGATAGATGATATACTATATGTTGCCCAGGTGTATAAGCTACATTCATACTAAATTTGATCAAGATCCGTCTGGTAGAATTAACGTGATGACCGGACATACAGACAGACTTTTTTTAAAAAAAACGCAAATTTGACTTCGGTATAGAAAATTAAACATATTCCACCTGTTTTTATTTTTTTTTCTTCAATGTACAGTTTTGACCTCGGTACAGTCTTATTATAGTATTGATGAAGACTCCTATTTCAATAAAATGAATCACTTCTCCGTATAAATATGAGTGGTTAAGAATAGATAACGATACTTGATTATAATGATAATGAAATCAAAAAGTTTGTCATACAAAGATAAACTAGGACTTCAATGCAAATTGCGATTGAAATTAATTGAGCTGAGCTAGTTAGATAAGGGTTTTTCGGTGATTATTCCTCCATGGTTGGTTCGATCACGACATGCGTCCCCTTCGACACTTAGCAACGTCCACTTGATCACTGTATGTAATTTGGTTGAAATCGGTCCAGCCGTTACAGAGGAGCTCGATCACAAAGAAGTGGCCTACCCGCGTATAAGTAGTTTATGGTAAGATCGAATCATTAGAGTTAGCTTATCATTTATTTGTTGTTAAATACGTACAAAACTTCACATTTCCCGTAATTATATACGTACTGTTTATTTATGCTAATAGCTTTAAACAGGTGTGAATGGAGCAAGATAACATTGCAGTAGACGATTAAAAGCCAGTTTACAAGCGTGGTTCCCAGATAAATTGGTACTTGTACTTGGTACACATACATCTACCCCTCCCAGTACCCTTGAGAAGTACTGTACTGTAATGTAAGTCGTTTTTGCTGATAAGTTCAATAATCGCTGTGTAGTTTCGGTTTAGAATAGCACTACCCCATTTCCTCCCGTTGGTGTACGTAAGAGGCGACTAAGGGTATTGGAGCTATTTAAGGACTTTTTGGGCGTTGTGGTTGCGGACATCACCAACAACCTTTATTTTACTATGAAATTTCTAATTCTTTGGCTCTGGCTATCCCTTCTATGTATTTATAGTTTGTTCAGTAATACGTGGCCCCACTTGTTATAATGGTCGACGTATTTGCATACTATTTGTGCAAGTTGACTATTCTTGATGCCTCACAAAACCTTGCCATCACCATTATACGCAAAAGTCTAGTGTTACCAAAGTAAATACTGGGAGAGCTTTAGACTAGAGCTTGTTAACTTGACATATAAAACTTCGAGTGCATTTTATACAAGAAACTGACTACTGTTATATTGGTGTATCGTTTTTCTTTTAGCTTTTTATGAAATTAAATTTTATGAGAAACCCAAAGGTATTTGCGGACCCAGGAAAGTGTGAATGTATTATTGGAATAGAACTTTGGAGAATCTTAGGTTTCCCTGTGAATAAATATGTTATGCTATGCTAATCTATTTCATAAGGACTGCTGTAGTGCTCGTACTTTTAATCAAACACTTACTATACATTTAAACAGGTACCGTGTTATGGTGAAAACAGCACGATAGCGACGAAATTTAATATATTGTTTGCTTCTCTTCGTTTGTTTAGTTTTAAATAATATGTTATAGGTAATTAGATTTTTTAAGAAACCCACCAAGGACTGGAAGATGAAATACAGCAATAATAAGTCATATCGTTATATACATATAGAACATTATATGTATCCTCGGGTCACATACAATTAAAAATAATAATGTTCGTTCAAATTACATATTTTTGTGACTATTAATATTAGCCTCATTAGATACGAAAAGTGGACGAAAACTAAAGTAGCGGGTACGACGGCCGTGTTGACGTCAACATGATAAATCGACCCATTTACCAAATCTACGAGTATTTCCTTAAGTGTCGTTTCGTGTCACGATACTATCTATAACCATGCCCTAATATGACCCATCACTAAATATTAAATGAACTCATGAAATGGACTGCTGTAACGAGTTACTGACAACAATCATTTCACACATACTTTTATCGTGAAGTAGTTTATAGATATGAACTAGCTCCGTGTGCTAGCGGTAAAACGGTAATTTTCGCTGTTCCTCGCTTGTTTACCAATAATTATCTGACCTTATCATGTAAAGATTGTCTGAAAGAGATGGATCGATCGAAGAGATTATTCTAAAGACCAGGCTGGAATCACCTGATTATCCGAAAATTTGCTCTTGAGTTACGTCGTCGGTCTCGGCTACCGGCCCGCACTTGACTACCGTTTTTGACTATGGCCAAATCCACATATACAAGGTAGGCATAATATAGCCCCTCGGTAGGGATATATATGGGTTGTATGCAGGTTTTAAAGTAGGAATAACGGCCTTGTTTTATCAATAATGAGGATATTTTTTACTCTCTGAAAATGAGTTGCAAAAACCTTTCTGACATGAAAACTCACTTCAAATGTAATGAGATAATGAAAGCACGCCCACCGAAAACAAGATGTACTCTAATTTAACAAAGCAAGGTGCTTTATTTTAATAAGTTGCTCCGTCTGAACTTGCACTTGCGTAGTTTTATAAAGCAGCAAATATTTGCATTTCATAAAAGCCTTTTATTACTTTTGTTGTGTCTGATGTTATGTCTCACAGTACTTAAATACATTATGTAGTGTATCTCAGTACTGTGGCGTATTTGTAAAAAAAATGTTGAATGCAATACTTTATAAATAAGATTGTTGAATCTTTTCACAGGCACAACTTTTAAAGCACTGGTCGAGTAATTTAAAAGTAACTAAAAGTTTTGATGTTATTTTTTTTGTCTTTTCAATAAGTAAACTTTTATTTGGTGTGATATATTGCAACTAGTATCAAAACAGTTATAGAACTATACAATATAAATTGGCAGTAAAGTGCAAGTTAATATGCCTAGAAATTGTATTTGCGTCCAATTCCTATTTGGTCCGTTTCCGTTGGGAGGGGAAGTCAGTTCACTCAGCTGCGGTTGCAATCACTATTAAAGGCGAGTCCATTTGACAACAAAAAGATTACGAATAAAGAATAGAAATGATTTTTTTTATTGCACATCACAAAATAAATATTAATAGAACTTCAGTACAAAATCAAAAGTACAATTGGTGGTCTTATCACTAAAAGCGATTTCTTCCAGACAACCTTTTAATGGTAAGTAGTTAATCAAAAATAATAATGTTCAATAACATGGAGGAACAAGTTGTTTTACTTAAATCTAATCTTATTATTTATACCATTCTCTAGTTTAGTCTTTATACATAGATATAAAAAATGCGGATTTTGAAAAAGGCAGAGACTGTCGGCTATAAATCCCACAGAGGGGGAGCCCGACCTTCTAATTAGAATTTTCTGAAAGTTTAGTCGGGTAAAATTTAAATCTTTTTGTTCATGAAAACCTCATGTGGGGATTATTACTAATAAATAAAGAATAAATAAAGGAAAGAAAAATTTCGACACAGGCACAGGAATATCTGAAAAGATAGACAAGTGGCCTTTCGAATTAGTAATAATTCGGAGGTAGGAAACGCAAACACTACTTAAACGTGTAAAAGAAATAAAGGATAGAAGAATTTCGCACTGGCAGCCAATTGACACGGTAGCTCAGTTGGCAGAGCGTCGGGGCGTTTACCCGAGGTCGCGGGTTCGATCCCCGCCTGTGTCGAAATTTTTCTTTTCTTTATTTATTCTTTATTTATTAGTCGGGTAAAGTTTGGTAAAACAAAGGATTGGTGATGGGTCTGCCGGCACAACACTCGACCATTACTTAAAGACCCAAACACCGAAACCCCACAGCTAACCCCGAGCATAAGTAGATTATTTACTATAAATATTTATTAAATCCAAATAGTTCATGTAACGGTATAACTTGTTTAATGAATACTAATTCTATAAAGCAACATTGTCATTTTACGATCATATCAAGAAGTGGTCGTAATTTCTTTGAATTACATTAACTTGTATTACTTATTTGCGACGCTTTATTCGCAATCGATACAGTTTATTCCTATAAGTGATTGGTTTCCGTAATCCTCACTACTTATTTTCATACTTATAAAGAAACTTTTGTTATATGTAATAACAATAGCTATGAGATTATAATATCCTAAGTAGTTTTAATCGAAAGAAATGTGGGTGTCCTAAACGCAAGTAAATGCTACTTATGCTTACTTTATTTCTCTTTGTAAAACTATAGTACAAAGTTTTTGCGCAAATATACTGTGTGAAGATTCAGTGAATACTTATTAAAACTTATACTTATAATCTCGCTCAGGTTTTTTTATACGAAGTTAGTGTAAGGGCCGCCATAGATTGAAAGCTGCAGCAACGTCTATACGAATTAGCTTAGGTACACTCCTTGTTGTCCAGAGCGGCCCTCAGCTGCCCGGCACACATAAAGTCATGGTGAAGCCGCAAAGGCCACATGGTCAGCCGCGACCAATCAATTCGGAAAAAAAGCTGCAGTAACTGCTTACTGCAAAACAAAGGTACCTCCTACACACGTTCCTACTATTTCCTAACCTAATTATTTCAAGAATTGTCAAACCGGGGATGTATGGCTACTTGAATCGAAGACAGACAGCGACAGCTCTGCATGTGCCTGTCATTGGCTAACTGATCGAGCAGTCCTGACATGCCGGCTCTTGCAGCGGATAAAGTTTTATTTTATGGATAACGATGAATATATTTTTTGTAGGATTACTTTAGGATAGGAGGTTTCATACAATTAAAAGTTAGTTTTATTAAGCATTGCTAAAAAACAGCTCTTAAGGCCCTGAAAAGTTTTTTAAACAAAAAAACTTAATACAATAACGTTAGGAAAAAATATAAGAAAGTTATTTTCTAGATCCATACTTTTATTAAACCAATTATGCAACCGCAGTGGAACTTTCACATATTAATTGACATGAACGCAGCCCATTAATTAATATGTCTGCTTTTGCTAGGTGCGCCCGCTTAATGGCTTGGCCAGTGCAGTTCTTAACAAACTGCATTTGCAAGTTTTTTAGTCCGTCGACAATGTGGGTAGTTGAAAAAGTAAAAAAGACGGTGTTAATCTTTCTATACAAATGTCTAAATAATTATCACTACTACATATCCAAGAAAGGTCAGTCATTCAGGCAGGTGAATGTAAATGCAGTTGATTAGTGCTTGTTTTTACAGCTCCCTTGCAGCAGGGGTAGTGATATTCTAAGCTGGTACTATAAAAGAATAGGTTACAGTTTAAATTTAAAACAGAATAAAAATTTCTTTTGTAGAAGGATTAAAAGTACTGCACTGATAGAAAACTAACTTAATTAAATTATAAACCATTTAATATTTGCTAGCTCATTGGGGTGGCTGAGTAAGTGAATTTTAGAAATACTTTTTGCGCCATATTATTTAGTTAACCATATTAAAACTTTTTATTTTATCGTTACTCGTCATCCCGAAGGGTACAAGATACAACAAATTCAAAATCACGAAGTGTGTTGTTAACTTAAATGCACAATAATGTAGTAAATACATACCATAATGCATACTATAAATCCCTAAAATAATCGTAGATAAATCCTCAGAATAGGGGACTCCTCAGCATGAATGAATATATCTTTATTTCAATTCAAAGATATCTTGTATGAGACTAATCACATGTTTAATGCGCTGATTTCCTCTTGTTTATAAATGAAGTTGCAACTTTTATTAAAATCTTGTTTTTTGACGACGTGATAGCTCAATGGGTAGAACACCAGTTAACGTGCAAACGACTAGTGTTCAAATCCCGGGTCGGGCCTACACCAATTTGTTTTTTCTAAAGACGTATGTGTGGTTAATTTATCACGGTTGTTAACGGTGAGGGAAAACATCGTGAGGAAACCCACATGGCTGAGTTGTACTTAGTCCTACACACTCGTACTTAGTACACTGTCCATGCAAAACGTGGGTACTCTGAACACCAGGTGACAAAGTCACGTGATGTTCAGAAGTATTAGGTCCTGTGCCAACCCCATTGGGGATATTCGGCTAGAACGTTTATGTTATGTTATGTTATTGTTTTTTGAATATTTCTTCTTCTAATATTTTATGAACGCTTTTCTTCGAAGTTTGTGATTGGTTTTATCTAAAAACATTTGCTTCCGCCTTTGCTGGTACTAAAGTTTCACAAAGTTGTACAATTCAAAGATGTTGTTGGAAATAGGTCACCAAAGAATCGTATGGTCGATATCTTAAAGTCCTAGTTGCTGATACTTGAATCCTGTACGCAGTTAGTTTACATGTCTCATTTTATGTGTACATTTCAATATGTTATACAGTTTCAGAGTATTCAAAGTTTTGTAAACATGATTGCCTTCGTGACAATTATTCCATCATTTGTCGTTAATTTTATTTAAGCATTATGACTGTTGTGCTATCTTTATTGGTGATGTGAAATTTTAAGATTTTTATTTGATAGCAAAATTTAAGATCGGGTAAGCTTTAGGATCAAATAAAATGGTCTTTTGATAAAAAGCCTCAAAAATTCAACTACAACATCTTCGCAGATCGAGGGATTCAGATAGGTGTATTTTGCATTCTTGTATTATAAATCCTATTTTAGTAATTAAACATTTCGACTTAGTATCTTTCAGTTTTAAGATTTCTTATGATTATTGGACTTGTGAATTAGATTATTGAATGAAAGAGATTTTAATGAAACCGATGGTACTAAAAGTTTGTAATGAAGTTTTTAAGATTAATGACCGCTTTTACATAGCTCCGCTGTAATTTATTACACGTTCAGAATTAAGTCGTCTTTCTACTATGATATTTCCTGAATGAAATAGTTGTTCTGGTATTCATATTTTCTGAAATGCCTAGACGTTTCTTTTTGATGAGCACATCCTCACCATTTTGATGGTTTGACCCTATACAATATACACACACATATTTTTCCACCATTTTTGATGGTATATTGATAGTAACAGACGAGCGATACTTTATATGATTTCTCACAATACGTTTACATTCATCAAATTCTCATGTACTATTTTATTGTTCCTTATAGCATTAATTGATCTAAATGAATACTTCGTGGTCGCTCTCTTAACGACTCTTTTGATATACGGTATTCTGATACCAACCTATGTATTAAGTCTTTAACAAGTTATTCACTATGATTTACAATGATTAAAATCACCTATAGATAACACAGACCTGCAAATTTTAACTTTTATTTTCCCCTTTTGGATTTGAATGCTGATCTTGGGGTATTTTGGTGCGTAGATTACGAATATGTACTTGGTTTTTTTCTATCACCCTCAGTTTTTTGAAAAATCCCCACTTTGTAAAAATGAAAAAAACACGACTTTATTTGAGTATTTATTTTTTATTACAATTAAGAAACAATTACATGACTTTAAAACATTAAAAATATATTTGGGGGACAATAAAAAAATAAATAAAAATATCAAATACTTTTGTGGTATCTAGCTTTTTTTTCACTGAAGCTCCGATTGTGAGATTTTCGCTTGAAATTGCGACTTGCATCATCTCGCTTTAACAGCCAACAATAGTCTGCCATCATTGTTTTATTCCACTTTCCCTGATAGCGACGTTCCATCTCCTTCAAATCCTGGTGAAATCTTTCGCCTTGCTCTTCACTTACAGCTCACAAGTTATCAGGAAAGTAGTTCAAATGTGAATTAAGGAAATGAAGTTTAATGCTCATCGAACATCCCATTTTTCCGTAATTTTCAATCATTTTCTCCACAATTTCTTCATAATTTGGGCTTTTGTGGTTTCCTAGGAAATGTCTTACTACTTCCTTAAAAGATTTCCAGGCTTCTAACTCAATTTCACTCAATTTTTCATCGAAAGCTGTATCTTTCATCAATTTTCTTATGTCCGGACCAACGAATATACCTTCTTTCAGTTTAGCTTCAGAGAGAGACGGAAATATTTGGTGTAGATATTTAAAACCTTCTCCTTCTTTGTTTAGCGCCTTTACAAATTGTTTTATCATCCCCACTTATCTCTTACACTTTCGCGATGACATTTTTCAAGTGAGCGTTATGAATTGCACAGAAGTACTGATTTGTAGAAAAAATGATATTGCTATTTATACAAAAAATATATCATCTACCTTCATTAACTCTTTTCTAACGATTTAAGTGAATTTTTATAAAAAAAAACATTAAGTCTACTAGAAACGAGGTATTTAGCAAATGACTCAAAAATCCTATTTTTTTTATAATAAAGGTATGTCACTTAGTTAATTCAGTTTTATTTAACTAATTTTATATTTATTAGAACTCATTAATTAGTGTCTAATGCATTCAGTGCATTTTTTGTTTAATTCGAATCGATTTAAATAAAATATTATTTAAAAACTAGGAAGGCCTAGGTAATTTTGGAAAAATTAAACGATGCTAAATAACTAAAAAACCTGACGTGATGGAATTTTTTAAATATTTTTCCTGTAATCAGCGCCCCAAAATCTATCTACCAAATCAGTCATCAAAACTGAAAGGGGAAAACCATTGCAGACCTGTGTAATCTATATAAAACGCGTGCGTGTTTCAATTATTTTATCAATAGACGAACAACAAGTACAAATATTCAAACTCACGGCTATCAATCTCAAAAAAGGGTACAGCTTTAGAATAAAATAATCCTCAGCCACTTTTGAAGTGTATTAGGGTAAAAGTTGTAAAATAAATAATAGGGTTTCAGCCACATCGCCTAACCAAACGCAACCAAAATCCTTAGTGTATTCCTCCAAACCAGTGGAAAGATATGATCTAGTGCTCTTAAATCCATATAAAAGTCATTTTCATTTATACTCAATTTGTTTTGACGAACTCTTTTGCAGGTACACCACAATCGAAATGCATCTTCAGTTGATAACTCAAACTCGTAATTCTATCTTTATCCTAAATGATTTATGGGTTCTTTTAGCAATTGTGGTGCATTAAATGAAGAGGTTAAGCTAGGCCATACAACAGCATAAATCAGTTTATTAGGCGCCAGCCTCGCCGCTGAATCATTGGTCTGATGTTCTCTGACTTATGAGAGTTATGAGTGTAATGCACACGAGTTGCAAATTACTTCTTATCTTTAGTATAATCTTGTGGTTGTTTGGTTTTTTATACAGTGATTAACAATATATTATGATCCTTTCAGTTGAATTGCAAATAGCATTAATATGTAATGTATGAAAAATGTAAGTCTTAGATTTAGAATATGGAGGTAATATTCATACAGAGAGTAGAATATTTATAACATTAGTATCATACATATTATACCTAGTCAGTTCTTAAATACTTTAAAAATAGAATACCTAGACAAAAATATGATATGGTGTTCGATTTTCAATTATTTTTTTAATACTAATCTGCTAAATCACAATTACATTCATTATTTTTTTACGATGGATTAGACTCGCAAAGAGAACTGAGTAACAGTATTGCATTGCATCTTTGCGGCCGTCCACCAAAGACAATATTCAACTTGCTTTAATAA
The DNA here is from genome assembly GCA_963576735.1 of Bedellia somnulentella. Classification (NCBI taxonomy): domain Eukaryota; kingdom Metazoa; phylum Arthropoda; class Insecta; order Lepidoptera; family Bedelliidae; genus Bedellia; species Bedellia somnulentella. The sequence goes on along the minus strand of OY755173.1, from coordinate 14,579,383 downwards.
TTAAAAATCACGATGAGGTTCGTATACCGTACCATCAAGAGGTACAATTAAACCTCTAGTGTCAATGACGAGAAAAGAACTGACAGACAGCTGTGATCAAAGCAATCAAGGCGCGTGCGGCAAGAAATCCCGACCGCAAGTAAAAATTGATGTCTTTGAAGATGGTTTTAACCAGAAGTACCGTAAAAAAAGTACTCGATAAAAACCTGGGACCACATGCTTACCGAAAAAATAGTAGACATATTCTGAAAGCGCGTCTGATAGCTATGAGAGCCAAAAAATGCAAAGTATTGCTTAAGCGGTACGCAAGAAAAAGACATCGCAATTACCTGATTACAGACGATTTTTTTTTAATATTTAGAAGAGATACAACAAAAAAAATATGTCAGGGTGTACGCTACCAGCTCTGCGGCCGCTGGAAATGCCGTTCCTAGAGTGCAGCACGGTCATCATCCACCATCAATCATTATTTAATTGCGAGTGTCCTACTATGGCCCTACTGAAGTGCATTTTTGTGAAAAAGATGTCAAAACCAGTGCAAAAGTGTACGGAGACACGGTTTTAGATCGCATAGTAAAAGATGCCCCAGACACTCTTTGGAGGACCGTCATTTGTGTTTCAACAGGACTCTGCACCTGCTCCTAAGGCCAAAACAACTCAGGAGTGGTTTGAGCGCCAGAATGTCGAGCTATTAAGGCATCAAGATTGGCCCTCACCTAGCCCTGACCTCAATCTACTGGATTACAAAATTTAGCAGGAATTGGAGAAGAAGGTCTGATCAAAAACCTCAAAAAAATTTGAGCAGCCTAAAGTCATCATTGACTAAAGCAGTGACCAATATCGACATGAATATGGGCCGTGCTGCTATTGAAGACTGGCCGCGAAGGCTTTTGTGAAAATAGTGGCAACCGTTTTGAATAAATATTGTGTTTAATGTAAGCTAATTAAATCACCTTTTATTTAAAAATTTCTTTTTTTGAATAACATGACTAATTTTAGTTTTATAGCCAATTTTGTTTGTGACAGAATTTAAGCACCGACTAGGTACATTAACAACTACATGACTTCAAATCATATTTTGGCACATGTTTTAAAGAATCCGGCTGAACATCTTGTCGATCATACGTTCCATTTATTTTTAGATATTTAACAATTATTATGTGTATGCCTAATTGATCGACTTAATATAGTTCAATGTCAAAATAATAACATACTAAAACCACCCCCGTTCCGCTCGAAATGTGTGATTACACAAACCGCCCACTCGTCTGAGTTTAAACATACAACTAAATAATTCATAAACTTGGTGATATTTATTTTCTCTTTCAATATACCACATAATGTTATTACAACAATCAATTTAAGGCCTGAAATTTTGACTTCATACGTTTATCGAGTGTAGTTAGGTTACGAATTCAAGAAAGACTAGGGATTATTATGCTCTCAAATTATTAGGATTATCTGTAATTCTTACACACCATAAAAACAAACTTTCTCAGTTGAAAACCTAGAAACTTTCAAATAAGTAGTATGTTCAGTTTATTTCACTCTTTTAGTTATTCATCATAAGAATATTATCGTAAACGAAGCGAGGGCTTTGATAAGATCCATTATTAGTGACAATAAAGAATTACTGCCTACCCCAATGTTAACTACCCCTGAATACGTTAGTTACATTATTTATCGAATATATATTCAATAAGGTTTCATTAGTATCCCAAAATTACGTTACGTCAAAATCTCATAACGTTCACAATCGTGGAATAATGATAAATGAAGCCAAAATGCACAAAAGAGATTTCAGTCTAGTTCTGTCTGAATCGAACAATTATCGGTACATATTAATAAAACTCACAATTATATACTCTATAAACGATGTCTAAAAAATATGAGTCCATAATTAGCGACGAATTAGTTGGCTTGGCGAGCGCTAGGTCTAAATATAATTGGCGGACGTCATTAACCGATTGGGGCACAATGGCGGCGATTTGTACACAGCAGCGTGTACTTGTATCAATCATTGGGGAAACCTGCTGTTCGGATTATTGTTTTGCTGGCGTTCTGATGGAGTTATTAATTTAATTAAGTTGCTGGTGCTTTGTATTGCATATGCTTAGAAAAGCAACCCATTTAGGTTATTTTAAATATTGATATAGCTTAAAAGCTAGAGACCCATTTTCAATCATGCTTTATTTTGCAAATTTTTCTCTACTCAATTTCAAAATGTGGCTTTTAGTTCTCAGGGTGTCTTTCCACCAGAGATGTGCTATACAGCTTTTCTATGGAGCGTATGATATCCACCAATCCTATTCATACATTCATACACACGTATGCTCACGGCTATAAATCCCTTAAAGGGGTAGACAGAGCTAGGGAATCAGAAATTCCTCAGCCACTTTTGGAATTTGCGTAGGGGTAAAGAAGAAATAAAGGTTGTTGGTGATGGGTCTCCAACCTCATCGCCCAAAAATCCCTTAAAAGCCCCGATACCGTTAGTCGCCTCTTACGTACACCCACTGGAAGAAATGGGGTAGTGCTATTCTAAGCCGACACTACACAGAAAATATACCTTGCTATATATATGCTACGTGCACCAAGTGACGAGTAAGCAAATAGAAAAGTTATATTTCATGTATAACTTTAAAATTTATAGTATATTTTTTAAAACAATACTAAAATATATACTTTTCCCACCAATCTATTGTTACCTAAATGCCAATTCTATTTCTATCGAAAAAAATCCAAACAGTTATGTATTGATTCCTTTTATAAGCCAGTTCAATCGAACTAACCAAAACCAGTGAGCATTAGAACAAGATACAAAGTACCTACCCAACTCAACGACAAAACTCGCAACTAAACTTAGTATCTCCAATACAGATACAGGTGTGTAATATCTTGTCGCCTACGTAACTGTGGCAGGTGACGAAGATCTCACTACCACACATCACGAACTAACACACGCTGAAAGGTTTCCCTTGTAGCCAGCTTCTATTAACCCGAGTGTTCGACGCTTACGTAACGAGGCGTGAAAACTTTGACAATAACATTTCATAAGAAAGGAATAGGCTTCGAATGTATGTTATTAGTTCTCTTTCTGTGAGTAGTTATTTATAGGGTACAGGTTAACGCTGGTATTTATTTATTTAAAAGGTGTACTTTTGTCTTAGATGTTAAATAAGAAACTTCAACATGTTTTGACTATCAATATAAAACTGTTTGACTTGTGCAAAGCTAAAAATACAAATATAAATGATATTATATTTGTAATATATCAAGTTCAGTAGCGTTTCTTATGTCATCGAAAAGTTGCTTATTAATATTCTTGGACACGTTTTATTAATAAAGATCGATCAGCATTATATCAAAAGTCAATAGAAAATAAGAAATAGAAAGAAGTTGGGCGATGCGGTTGGAGACCCATTACCAAAAACCTTTATTTTACCGCCTTTTCCCCACTCCACTTCCAAAAGTGGCTGAGGAATTTATAATTCCTTGGCTCTGGCTACCCCTTCTAGGGAATTATAGAAGTATAATTATATATATCACTATTCGTGCAGCTCACTCATAATTTTTCTATAAGGAAAATGACATTATCCCATTTATTTTTGCATTAATTAAGGATACAGGGCTATTAAGTGATATTGATGGTATTTGAAAGTGAATGCTATTTTTTTATTTATAAGCAAATATTGCTCGAATTTTTAGTTTGCACGCTTGGTATGAGGATAAAGAATAACTTTTGTTTATTGAGCCAATGTGGTTGAGGTCGACCACGGAGGACACATTTAGATCAAATAGAGAATGTTTTTGTTCCTCCGGTTATACACCCGCTAAGATTCGTCGTCGCGGGTTCGATCCCGGCTAGTGTCGAAATTTTTCTTCCCTCTATTTATTAGTTATAATCCCCGCATTAGGTTTTCAAAAATATTCTAATTATGTGATGGCTAACACTATTTAATAAAGTGCAAATAGAGAATGTTCTTAAAAAGGCATGCGTCCAAAGCGTGAAGAATGTATGACAAGATTGATGAAGACGAAGCTTGAGAGGTTTGTCAGGATCGTAGAAAGTTGCGATCGAAGTCACCGGTCATCGGAACACCAGTATATTATATTGTTGTCTTGACGATGTACCTTAGGAGGTCCGTGGCCGAGTGTTTTGGTGACTAGCTTCTGGGTCCGACGGTCACGGATTCGAATCTCGCTAAAAGAAAACATTTGTTAGGTGAACATATTAAATATATCCTTGAGTTAGTATCCCATGCCACAATTCATTAAGTTGTAACTGCTTTAGGCCTAGCTAAATTTGTATCACATGTGCGTATATATTTATGTATTTACTCAACGTACTAACCTATTTCAGCTTTGAATTTAAACGCTGTCACTCTTACTGAAACTCAGCCATGCGAGTTTTCTCACGAGATTCTTCCTCGCCGTTGACAACCCAGCAAATGTAACATACATGACTTTAGAAGAAACTACAGGGATATGTTTTCGAGAAATAAATCCTCAATTCAAGGCTGAGTTATTTCCACTGAGCTACCAAGATGTAACCAATATAAAATAGTGCAATTAAAGCAACAAGAGTGGAAGTGCTCATTTAATTTAATAGTAGTTATGTCATTTCATCAGCTGCAGGTGTATCTTATTAAGTTAATGATTACGTATTGTACACCTTTATGGCCAAATTCCAAAATAGGAAGAGCTTCTGAATTTGGTGCGTAAGATTTTACACTGAGCGTGTGATTGCACAGTCTTTATCTTAATGAGCTATCAACTTCACCTTCCACAATAATTATGCACTTAGTGGTTCAGACCTCGCTTATAAAGCCAAAATAAATTTAGTGTAGTGATTTTCTTATGTTCATATACTATGCGATAAATTACATACGTTTACCAACGAATATGGTTCCAAAAGGTGTGGTGTAGTCCTCAGAATCAACATCCTCAGACCGTTTTTATGGTGGAACAGGTAAATGTTGGTGAAATAAAAGACAATTGATGAGTTACAAATTAATTAATACACAAATCATCTAAAACCATACCTCTATATAATATTTTTTTCGTTGGACTTGTATTTTGTAACATTTGTACCAGAGAGGTTCACTGATGCGAAGGCCAAACAACACTCCTTTAACTGAATCATATCTCGTCAAATCATGAGTTTTACTCCACTGAAAATAGATGGCAAATTTTCTGCAATCCATTGCAAGAACATTACAATACTCCAAACACGTGTTAAACATACGAAACTACTCAAACATCGATTAAGAAGGTCCTTGACGAAGTTACGCAGTATTTTCCTGTTCCAGCTTCCAGTTTATGGACCCCGGGAGCCAGTTATGTTAAACTAGTGACGGGTTTCTACTGCTTACATTGCTCATTTGGGACGACAACTTGACGATGTTTTGCTCGATATCGGAGTTCTGTGATGTGGTTAGCAGGAAAAAGCGGGATGTTTTTCTGTGTGCAAGGTTCCGCAATCGAATTGGTGACAGAGCGTTTTCGTTCTTAATTTATGGAATGCACATTGGACTTAATATTTTTACTATAGCAACTACCCGTGTTTAAAAAATTTACTTATTTAATAATATTTTGGGTGATGTCAATATGTATGTGATGCAGATTTTCTATATATTTTGGCTTATTAACAATTTGTTTGCATTCCAAATTCTTAATTATTTATTTTACATAACCTAACCTTTATTCACTTTTATAAATCCCAAAAATGCGTAGCCTGAGCTTCAAAATCAGAAAAAAATATTATTTAAGTAATGAGCTTCTAGCTAAATCTTAAAACAATCACTTTAAAGGGCTAAGTCATACTGTGGGTAGAAGAGAATAAAAAAACTCTTGATTGCACATCAAAAAGGAGAACCATTTACAAATAAACAGAATTAAATAACAAAAGCACAATTGTAGTAATAAAATTGGTTATTACTATTCTAACCCGTTCCTTAACAATTACATACATACATACATACATATACTCACGGCTATAAATCCCTAGAAGGGGTAGCCAGAGCTAAGCAATTAGAAATTCCTCAGCCACTTCTGGAAAGTTGAGTGGGGAAAAGATGGCAAAGTAAAGGTTGTTGGTGATGGGTCTCCAACCGCATCGCCTAAAAGTCCCTTAAAAGCCCCTATACCGTTAGTCGCCTCTTACGTACACCCACCGGAAGAAATGGGGTAGTGCTATTCTAAGCCGACACTACACAGCATCCATCCTTAACATTTATACCATAATTTTATTGGACGCAGATACAGAATCCTACGTAAAGAAACTAAATCAGCGCTTAAACCAATCAAGCAAACACTTAGTAGCTGTAAAATTAAATTCCTGTCGCAAGTTTCATGCATGCGAAAGCGCAAATTTATTTTGGCGTAGCCGCTGTTTGTTCAGGAAATTGGCAAAGATACCTTGCTCGCCAATTCGGTGACGTAATTTCTCTCCTTTGTGGGGGTCAGGGGTATTTCAAGGGTAAAATCAACATAGCCGCAAGCAAAATGCTGCATTATACCATATGAAAAACAAACATGTTTTATAAATTTATTTTAAGTTAATCGGAAACTGTAATATCTCCTTCAAATAAGCTTAAGATGAATGGGGTAAATGCTGTAAAGTATTTACTTACTTGAATATTTACAACTAAGTTTTAAGGTCTTTCTTTATTCATTTATACATATGATATGGTATGAAAACTAGTCAGAGTATCATTATTGGCCCCGAGCTATTCATTTCGGGGGTTAGAATCAAAAGTAACTGGTCAACACCCTTTCGTGACACATCCCAAAAACCCTTCAGGAATCCTTAGTCACCCCTGAGGCAAATGGAGTAAAAAAATAAATCTTAACATATTGGAAGCGGACGCTACTGATTCTAGCAAACATAAGCGAACTATTTTCTATATGAGTTCGTCCGTATAGATGCACTCGTAATAAATCAATACCATTTACTTAGCCTTTATGAATATTCTACGATGCACTGCACGCTGTCTTTGTTAGACTAAATAAGGTTTTATGTACCATCTTATTGTATCGTATTGCTTTAAGTGATAAGACTGCCAATTGCACTTCTATTTAATTATATAATTTCTGTTTATGGTGTAATATAATGCCAAGTAGTGTCGGTTTAGAATAAAACTACCCCATTTCTTCGCATGGGTGGACTTCTTAAGAGGCGACAAAAGGTATTGGGGCTTTTTATGTGATTTCCGGGCGAGGCGGTTGGAGATACGTCACCAACAACATTTATTTAACAATATTTTCTTCACTTAATTTCCTAGAGTGGCTGAAGAATTTTCTGAGATAGCCGTGAGTATGTATTTATGTATTTTGATGCGAAATTTTATTAAATTCTATGGTATCGATTGAACTCGCGAGCTTACCACCCATTCTGACTGTATAATTTATCCGTGATTGTCGACCTAACTCTTACCACTATATAATAAAAGTAAAATTATCATAATTACCCGTTTTATAATGTAAACATACTGCACCTAATCGTTCAGTGGCAGTTTGCCTATAAACTGTTGTGATAAATTTCATTTAATGTCTACCATGTTTACGTTTGGTTTACTGAAATGATGTTCGTGTGCATTTAATAGTCTGCGAACATGCATAGAAAGAGGGGGTTAATGTATCGAATTGTGAACGAGCTTTTATTTCATTATCGACAGCCATTCATGTAATGTACAATGACTATAGGTACATTTTAATGATAAAAACTGAACATTTTCTTTAAAAATGTGTATCATACATACATACATATACTCACGGCTATAAATCCCGGGGTAGCCAGAGCTAAGGAACTAGAAGTTCCTCAACCACTTTGTGAAAGTTGAGTGGGGAAAAGCTGGCAAAATAAAGGTTGTTGGTGATGGGTCTCTAACCGCCTCGCCCAAAAATCCCTTAAAAGCCCCGATACCGTTTGTCGCCTCTTACGTACACCCACCGGCAGAAATGGGAAGTGTTATTCTAATCCGACACTACACAGCAATGTGTATCAATAACTTATTATAACTAATAGCGGTGTAGTGTAGAATAGCACTATCCCGTTTCTTGCCGTGGGAGTACGTAAGAGGCGACTTTGGGACTTTTTAATGGATTTTGGTCGGTGCGGTTATAGACCCATAACCAATCACCTTTATTTTACCATCTTTTCCCCACTTAACCTCCAAAAAAGTTGCGGAATTCCTCAGCTCTGGCTACCTTTTCAAAGGATTTATAGACGTGAGCATAAGTATGTATGTATGTATATCAATAACTTAAGCATTAACAACAATAACACCCGCAAGAAATCGTATCGTCTTGACCATATACTGATGATTAAGACGGTATTAAGGGCGTCCCCGGAAAAATAGGTTGATAATGATTGTTTGGAAATTCTATAAAGTCTGATTTGATGATATTAATATGACATGAATAAAATATATGTTGGTGATTAGTTCATGGTGTTAAAATTTGATGTTTAACATTTTAATAATTTGTTGAAAAATATTATGAAAAAAATTGAATTGGAACATGCTTTATTTTCATAAAAACCGTATAGGCTCCACTGGCATAACATACATGTGAACTCATTATGTGTCTATATACGCGTAGCTTAAAGATCTGTAACTTCGATGTTTAACATTTCATTCAAACATTATAGTTATTCAATAAAACTAAATAAACTACATTTATCCGGCGCGCGCGTTTTTTCCGTCCCTGTCACTCTCAGTAAATTTGACGTAAGAGTGAGCGCAATAGCTGCAAAATGCGGGGAGGCCCTTAAGGTATTATGAATTAAATACTCGTAATACAATTAATTTGAAGCTCAGCTTGATTATATCTAATCAAATTATATCGCAAATTAACTCGCAATCCGATCGTTGAATAATAGATCAATATTTGCAAACTAATTGCTAGCTCTATCTTTTAAAGCGTAATTCCTGACCCTAGTTCATTATACTAAGCTCGTAATTCCCTTTATTTACTATATTGGATTATTTAATAAAAATAAGGCTTATGGTTTATCAATTAAAATATGAGTGATAAGATTGAATAATGTTGACGAAGTTAATGTTGACCGTATGTATAATAAAATGTAATGGATTAAAGTATGTAATAATAATAAATCATGATTTAAAAAAAAAAATGATTGTAATTCAGAAATGCATAGGGATGTACTAGGTGTTCATGATAGAGACGTGGTTAAACTCAAAGATTAACACATTTCAAAAAATAATTGTTTTACACTCTCAACTTACAATGATGTCAAAAGAGTGAACACCGTCTATCTATAGCCCCATAAAAGATTTTTTAGAAATCCATTAAGCTATATAAGTGGGGTAGTGGGGGGCACAAATGGCTTTATTTTTTACTTTAAAGTGTGCTGGAGCCCATTTAATTCAATATTATTTTATAATATTTCAAAAACTACCACGCATTATTGACAACCTACCTATGCCAACACGCGTAAAGTTCAAGTTTTCTGGATTTTATAGTTTTGTAGTAAATTGCCATGTAGTGACTAACGGTATTGGGCTTTTTTAAGTGAATTTAAATGAAATGGCGATGCGGTTGGAGACCCATCACCAACTATACTTTATTTCTTCCATCTTGTTCCTACCAACTTCCAAATGTGGCTGAGGAGTTTCTAGTTCTGAAACTGTGGCTACCCCGTTTTGGGATTTATAGCTGTGAGTATATGTATGTATGTATGTATTCATATAAACTCTCCCCTATTTTTAATTGACATTTTGTCTAATAAAGTAAAATTTGTTGCAGCATCCTATTCGCGGACATCGTCGGGTTCACAGTCCTCGCGTCGCAGTGCAGCGCGCAGGAGCTGGTGCGGCTGCTGAACGAACTCTTCGGCAGATTTGATCAGCTGGCTAATGTGAGAACTGTTGGATACTTATTAATTGCATCATTCAGCGTATAGTCTACGGCTAGAGATTGCCTTCCCCAAATAACTATAACGATAGATATAGCATTATATATATGTATATGACTAACGCCCGGCCCTTCACTCGCTGCTCTCAGCTATCGGCATCGCATCTACTTTTAAGAACTGGTATGTGTTTAGGTATTGTATGTGTCGCTGTTATATTATTAAACTTATAATTGTTTTTTATTACGCGTAATCTTACGGACATTAAATTATCAAACAATATTATTATTTTCATCTATGTGGTAACATAAAAGAGCCTTATAAGTTAAGCATTCTTATCTGTAAGAGTTTCAATATTAATGGCAATTTTGTTTAAAAAAAAACTTCTATTTTCATTTATTTACTAAAATAACAGAGAACCAACTTTTTAACATAATGTCATTTCTATTGCTATATAACATTATTTATTATTAATTAGCTAAACAATAAAGTAATGTAATTAGAACATACAACTTCTACCTCAACTTCTCATTTAAAGACAAGGCTATATCCTCTATCGTATTCGTAACTAACAATAACAAGATTACAAGTATTCCTCTGAAGCAACTAAACTCACTGCAATGCAACTCCATTAGATAGAAGTAGAACTTGTGTTCCATTTTGGTATACACGCTTTCAACATTTACGTTAGTACTTCGGTTCAATTCCAACTATTAGTTGTGAACTATCCTTGCCCGGCTGCACTGGTTAATTCAATGAAATTCCTGTTTGTATAACAATGTTTTCTCTTCGTTGTTCCACGAATGTAAATATCTGCCTGCATTTTGCACTAATTCCGGAAACCTACGTTGTTAATCGTTGCGAGAATAAACCATTTCTGTGTGTTGGCTGGGCTAATAAAGATTTTTGATAACAACTTAAAAGGAGCTCGAGATTTTATAATTGCACCTGCCTTTTGTTATATCCATACTAGGTGTCTGCCCCTCTTGCATTGGAAGCAATGATCTGAATTGTACGGAAAAGTATATGACCTATGTCACTAATATATTTTTACATACATATACTCACAGTCTTTTCTAAAGTCATGTGTGGTTAATTTATCATGGTTGCTAACGGTGAGGGAAAACATCGTGAGGAAACCCACATGGCTGAGTTACACTTAGTCATGTGACAGTGTATTCGTACAAAACGGCGATAGGCCTGCCCCCTATCACGTGAGTACACTGTCTAAGCAAAACGTGGGTACCTTCTCTGGAAACTAGATGGCGCTTGCCATGTGAGTTCAGGAGTATTGGTACCTCTGCCAACCCCTTCGGGGATAAACGGCGTGAACGTTTATGTTATGTTATGTTATATACTCACGGCTATTAACCCCTAGAAAGGGTAGCCAAAGCTTCGGAATAAAAAAAAACTTAGCTACTTTTGGATCTTGAGAGTTGTTTTAATATAAAGGTTGTTGGTGATGGGTCTCTAAGCGCATCCTTACCCTATGTCGCCCCTTACGAACATCCACGGGTAGAAATGGGGTTGTGCGTAAGCCGAAACTAGACGGCTTTTTATGAAGATTATTTAAAGAAATGTTTTAGATCAGAAATATATTAAAACTAGTGTACCGTCACTCGTATGTTTTTTTATTTTTGCCCGGATCATACAAAGTGGCAGTCAATAGTCTCTGCCTATCCCAATGGAAACTTATAGCTTAACTAGTTTTATGTACTTGGATGTTTTTTATATAGAATAGAATAGAATAACTCTTTATTGTACATCAAACACAAATTTACAAAAGAAATTATCATACAGTATCATATGTATTACCTACTTTAATCTGAATAGGTATTAAATATCACCAAACAGACACATAACTGATACACCTGGCGACCTGTTTTTAAATGAGTTTGATTTAAAATATCAAATGTTCATATCTATATGTTTTCAAACTTAAGCTTTAATTAATACGTTTCGTATTCTATAGAACATTGATATTAAAAGTATTGAAACTGGTTGCTGGTTAACTACCTTAAAGTTCGTATCCAGTTTATGTACAGTTATAATATTGTTAATGCAATGTTTGACCTATCGAACAGAGTGCCTCGTGTTTACGCCTTTTTGTGTTGCTTTTGTGGTCATCGCTTTTTTGTATTTAAAATACTAAAACCGTACTATAATTTGTGGTTGCTTACTTTAACAGGTTATTGAAATAATAACCTTGCAATTCTTTAGTTGTGGATACTAATGCTATATAGATAAAGCTTTCACATGATATCAGAAAATTTGATGCTAACATCGCAATAATTCATCTCTGGCTTGGCAGAGACATATTTTTTTTATCTTATCTAAATCAAAAGTTTTATTCTGCTTTAACTTTGTACACGAAAGGTGTGTTATTTCGTTAAAAACAAAAGGTTGTCTGGAAGAGATCGCTTTTAGCGATAAGATCGCCAATCACTGTAAACTGTATGATAATTTCTTTTGTAAATTTGTGTTTGATGTGCAATAAAGAGTTATTCTATTCTAAAAACACATATATTTATTTCAATCCGAGTCCCTAAAATTACACACAGAGCCTATATGAAAACTTCACTTTTCACGATTTTCCTGTGCGCATTAGCTGTATAAGTGTGTATGAGTGTTATAAAAGTAAATTTATAATGAAAATAGTCTTAGTGGTCCAATAGTAAGTTCATTCGAATCCCATGGTGCACTTATTTATATATATATAAGCTAATTCACCCGATTATTGTCCATCCCGGTTTCCATCACGGTATTAGTTGTCAAAAACCAAACTAAAAATATAAATGGCCAATAAATCCCTCATCTTGTTCTCCACAAGCCCCTCAAACACGTATTTGAGATGATAATAGATGACATATATCGGTACAGGACAACCACTGCCTCCGCATCAAGATCCTGGGCGACTGCTACTACTGCGTGTCCGGGCTGCCGGAGCCGCGGTCCGAGCACGCGCGCTGCACCGTCGAAATGGGGCTGGACATGATCGACGCTATTGCGTGAGTACTTTACTACTATAGATGGATGCTAGTACATACATACATACATACATATACTCACGCCATTAATTCCCATTGGGGTAGGCAGAGACTATCGATCGCCACTTCGTACGATCCTGACAAACCTCTCTAGCTTCGTTTACATCCATCAATCTTTTCATACATGCTCTTTTATTCTTCATACTTCGGACGCCAGCCTTTTTCGCCGCCTTCGGATGCTAGTATAGTATTATATTATCTGTGATGGATGTTTGATATTTAATGTAAAATACTTGACTGATTTTGATGAATCTTGGTGGGCAGATAAACGATATTAGCTGTTTAGATATAGAATATCTTTCAGGCCGTAAAAATAATGCACCGTTGTCTATTTTAATATACATTATACAGTTTAATAGTTCGTCAATAGTGACACTAGACGGTGAAGTAATTAGTTATACATTGCGGTGGTTAAATTTTAATAATTCCCATTTTTTATAGAAATGGACTGTGTAACTTCTTCAAAGCTAAGTACATTTTACACATACATTCACACAGTTGTATTTAGTGCCGCCAATTTAATATATAATTACTATTTTTACTCAACTATGATTATGTTTGTTTGGTAATTACTACTTATGGTTTTGAACGTGGCTACCAACCTCCCAAGGGATAGTAGTTTGTTTTGACAATATATGAAGGAACTATGAGGTTATTCCAGCAATCGTACAAATTCAAAAGTTTCAGATCAATCAACTCTTTACATTATAACTTTGAAGTATATTTATAGAAGTATTGATTTATAACTACAGTCTAACTTTTGGTACAAAAACTAGTCAACTTAGTTGTGCGTTGAAACTCTGATTGATCGAGGAATATTAACCCTTTTTATACCTTAACTTTGTGCTTTAAAACCACTTAAAGTAATTTAATACGTCTTTACAATATACCCAACAGAAAAATATATCAGATAAAAAAATATTAGCACCATAATTTTGAGAGCAGCGACTGTAAACCATATTTATGAGCAAATTAAACTACCACCCGCCTAAGGCAAAGGCGGGCGTAAGGTCCACTAGTTTTAAATGCACAGGATGGTATTTGACAACATATACAAATACGATACTATTCCTAACTTAACTTAAAACTGTAATGAAACTCAAAAATTCTGACGTATTTGCATGTATCAATAAGAAATCGTTACTTGAGAAGACATTTACAAAAATGTACATAAAGGTTTTATAAATTGACTAAGTCACCTATAATGAGCAAAAGCTTTTATTGAAAACGCCACTTAACATACTCGTGAAATAACATATTGACATGCGAGTTGACTCACTTTTAATGTAACTTTGTCTATACAATGTCTTACATTATTCTCAGAGTTTTCTTGGTAACCGCTCAATCAACATTTTATCTTTGTTTATAGCAAACATTCGATATCGAATATCTCACAATAAAAACCTTATTGTGTTTTCTTATATCTTTGTTGTTGCGTTGAACGAAAGGTTTTCTTCGTTTCTGTTAGTGTCACGTCGTTATTTCTAACGAAGATTCATTAAGTTGTATAGGCTTGAGTGAACAAACGGAAATGCGATGGAATTGCGCTCAATTTCGTTGCAATTAAATGAACGATTGCCAACACTATTATATATTTTGAAGCACATGGGTGGAAAATAAATTATTTCTATTAAAATAAGATTATGCTTAATTTCTTCTTAATAATGACAGGTTTTTTCTGTTGGTTGCTCAAGATATTGGTGAGAGAGTAGGTAGAAATGTAGAAACACGCTACCAAAATTAAAACAAAATATTAAGCTCATTGATATCGCAGTAACTTCTCATCATTCATTTTAATAATCAGGTCATTTGTCCTTCATTGAAACTACTCATCTAAGTAAGGGTTGCCCACCTCCTAGAGTGCTAGAGTGTTAGAGCCTTTGTGGCAAAAGGTCTAATTACTGGATCACGAAATCAGTAGTATTATTTCATAAAACATTTACTTAATACTTTAATTAATTTACAATTATAATTTTACTCCGCAGTTTTTTTGTATTTTCTTAATTTTGACAAGTATTTCCTTACAAAACTATTTCCGTATATAAAAGTGATGCAAATGAATTTGTGGATTGCATCTTTATTAAAATATGTAATGGAAGTAAGTCATATGTGTAGTTAATTTATCATGGTTGCTAACGGTGAGGGAAAACATCGTGAGGAAACCCACATGGCTGAGTTGTACTTAGTCATGTGACAGTGTATTCGTACAAAACGGCGATAGGCCTGCCCCCTATCACGTGAGTACACTGTCTAAGCAAAACGTGGGTACCTTCTCTGGAAACTAGATGGCGCTTGCCATGTGAGTTCAGGAGTATTGGTACCTCTGCCAACCCCTTCGGGGATAAACGGCGTGAACGTTTATGTTTTTTATGTAATGGAAGTTTCAAGTTACGATCTAGTTAAAATACCAACTTTCCCTGGTTTAATTGGTGCCAAGAAAGTATCACAAATGTTACTAATGGCTAAACTAAATGACTACAAAATACGATATAACTTTTTACAAATATATTTTCTTTTAACGAATGGACTGAATAATATTAAAATAAATATGGTTATTGAAAAACAGTTCCTGTTTACTATTTAATTCCATTTATGAAATGAAATTCCCATATGTAACATTATCACGAATGATAATGCTAATGAAATATAAACAAAGGTATAGCCTGTTGACTTTTAATCGTTACAATGTATATCCTTGCGAAAGCGACCACTGCACAGGTGTGTACTTTGAATTAATTGAATTATTCCCTTAGATCATATAAACATACATTACTCACACCATTATCTCCCATTGGGGTAGGTAGAGACCTGTGGTAGAAACTATGCTATTATCAATGAATTTCATGTCACTTACACAAACTTCATAAAAATAATTTAATGGTTTTTGACATGAATTCCTCATGTGGGGATTATTACTCATAAATAAAAGATACACTACTTGAACGTGTAAAAAAGAAACAAAGGATAGAGAAATTTCGCGCTGGATGCCAACTGACACTGTAGCTCAGTTGGCAGAGCGACGGGGGCGTATACCCGAAGGTCGCGGGTTCGAACCCCGCCAGTGTCGAAATTTTTCTTTCCTTTAATAACATCTTTTATTCATAAAAATATCCAAACTTTTGTTCAGCATTTCGTTGTGAAGCATTTCTTTTTTCCAATCGACTGTGATTCAGCCTGCATCTGTCACTGCCGTTCCAAGTTTTAATGTAATGCAAAGTATATATTCTAATATGTCCACGTGACGCATACACCGATCACAAAGAGTAAACTTAGCTGTCCTTTGATGATGTGCAAATAAGCGCGGTAATATCGCTTTACGCTCCACTGGCGCCCATCCGCCCGCCCCGCGCCCGATCTAGGCTTTTCACATGAAAGCTTAGCCGGCCATGAGGTTTTCAAGGTCGTGTTACTAATTCGGTGCGGAAATCACCCCGTTATCCGACACTCAATCGATACTATTGCCTTGCTTTGTTTGATGGCTAATTGCTACCAAATATGTGCTGTGTTCAAGGGCATTTCCATTAGTTTTTTTAGAGTTTTAGTAAGTTGATTTGTTTGGTCAATATTAAGTAAATAGATGTCAAAGTTTTTAGTTCTATTGCAATAAAGGAAATATATATTCAATAAAAATATAGAAACCATTAATTGTATAGTTTGACAATCTTGGTTATGTCTCAGAAACACAATATCTTTAAAGTTTCCCGGTTGATTTCAATACTCAGCTAGTGCCATATTACAATTACTCAATTGTATTTGTAATACATGTCGAGTAATGTGCGGTTAGACAGCCAGCACCAGCCTGACTAACCGCAAACCACACGCGGCAGGCAACCCGACGTGAGCCTCATTACTGGTATTCTCTCACACATCAAGAAAGTTCTAAAGTATTAAGTAATTTTGTGGATCAAACCAAAACTTTACCTCAGCATATATTTTTTAATGTTGATGTATTTACCAATATTTGTACGCTATTTGCACACTATGTCGCTCATCATAAATTTTATGCCCGATCCACTTTTACGACCGACCCTAATTTCTGGGTAACAAATAAAGCTACAATAAGCCTTTTAAGTGGTAATTGTTGATCCGATTAGCGATTCTCTTTTTATGGTGAAATACGAGTTTATAACGTTATAATATCTTCACTGAACTGGGCACATATTGGATTTATTATCCATTCCCATGGGTATCCTAGCGCAATAAAACATATACAACTCATAATTCATTTTCCATTCGTACTCAGATTTACGGGAAAGGTGCTTCCTTCTCTGTATTGTCGTTTGATTGAAAAGTACAGTTTTATTGCAAACGAGAGCTGCTGATGAATGGGAATACAGTTTTTCTTTTTCTGTCTGCGATCGGCGCGTTTTGACGCCTGTACCAAGATGGAAAAGTTTTTTAAAATAAAAAATACTTTCTATAACTACAAGTTGACCGAATGCGAGCCGTGGCTCTCAGCGATGAAGGGTTCCGAAAGATATTTAACATACGCGGGATGTGGGATTTTAAATGCAAAAAATAACTTTGTTATTCAAAGTGTTGGAATGGTTGTAATTGCGGTGATTAAAATATATCTCAAAAACTGCTGATAATGTGTATGTAACCAATACCTTTAAAGAAAAATATGGTTTAACCTCAATGTGATTCTGAAATATCTGTCTTTCGGGTCACCTATGCATAGATCCTAGATCTCGGGAGCAGCCGTCTAATGGTTAGTTTCAATGAGGGTAGCAGTCAATTGTTGAAGATATTAGTTTATTTGCGCTATACATTTCAATGTTCACAATAAAGTACGTCTATGAAGAGTATATAAATAAATAGTAGAAGGCATCCTAGTCGCTCCGAAACCATTTTTAGTATAGGGTCCGTTTCAAAAGTATGTTTTGCCCAAAACATAAAATCATTAGTCTCTCTATCCACCGATTCTGAGTATCCAACCCTCATTTATACGCAAAAATTCAACATATACGTATTAAATATACAGCGAATATGCAGTTGTTAACAAATAATCAATTAAATGGCTTGCTTACTCGGTCATATAATCCATTCCATCGTTCGTAAAAGGCTTAAACTATTTGCTCTGCGTTTGGTTAGTTGTCGCCTTAATAGTAATTACTAAACGCTGTTTGCCTTACTTATTATACAACAAATTAATATTGGTTGTGTATTTTATTTGGGTTTATTGTATCATGTAGAATTGATGTTGTTTAAAATAGCTTTGATAAATAAATAGGAAGAGCGCTGCCTCGGATCCGGAAGTTGAGTTGGATGATGAATTTTACTAAAGAATAGTTGGTGCTGGGTTTCCAGCCACATCACCCTATAATGGGTGATTGCTATATTGCAGTCGTATGACACCCCCGTAAAGAAATAGGTCAGCTATTCTAAGCCTACGGTACACAAAAAGGGATTAAAATACAAAATATTTTTAGAATAAGATAACGAAGTAAGACAGAATTAAGTAAAACGTATTTAAAACGCGGAACTTTGGCAGTTTCTCTTATTTGCACTTGTCACTAAGATTTTTTGCGCTTTATAAAATATCAATTTCGTAAATGAGCTCTAAATTAATTTACGTCCACCTTTTTAAGAGGATTTTAAACTTCACTATCGTTGGTTTGTATCCAATCTTTTCAGTTTCGATGATTTAGCTTTATTGAGGTTTTCTAATGGCGTTTTTGTAAGCGCTTGTGTGCTTATTCATGGCATTGCGACTAAATTCCAAACGAAGGGTAGGTGGCATGGTAAATGGAATATTTTGAATGGTGTTATTAGCTGACAACTGGGGCCCAATTCTACACGACCATCTTTTCTGTATGTCGGTCTTAGGTGTATCAAAACTGTGGTTTTGGCATTCTCGAAGCAAAATTGACAAATGTCATTTGTGTCACTGTCACAATAGTGAGACAGCTAAGATCTTATTTGCTATTCTACAAGGCCATTTTACGTCACTTTTTGACACATTGACGTATTTGGTATTCTGCAAATTAACGAATTTTTTCAGCGTTATGATGATTGAACGAATGATTCACCAAATCGGTATTCTAAGCGTTTTTAAGAGTTCTTTTGACAGCTGTCTGAAGCTACAATCCACCATAATGCTACAGTTTTTCTCCTAAAAAACAACAGTAGCTTTTTGTGTATTGTTTCATACATTCGAAGTTTTTTTTTTGTGGAAAATGATTATGAATATTTATTTGAATGTATTTACACATATTTTATTGGATTTTATTTACATTTTACTGAAAATTTAAAGATATCAATTAAATATGCGTTTTTTATGACAATATTTTTTCTGATAAAAATATCTTATTCAAATTTCGAAAATATTTCAAATGTATCGAAGTAGATTTCGTTTCAATGTGGCTCAATGAAAATCGATATGATAAATGCAGTTACACTTATTCAAGAAAACGTTAGCTCATTATGAGATCCCAGTCAAAGTAGATATAAGATAAATATGTTTTTAAATTATCATGGTTGTTAACGGTGAGGGAAAACATCGTGAGGAAATCCACATGGCTGAGTTGTACTTAGTCATGTGACAGTGTATTCGTACAAAACGGCGATAGGCCTGCCCCCTATCACGTGAGTACACTGTCTAAGTAAAACGTGGGTACCTTCTCTGGAAACTAGATGGCGCTTGCCATGTGAGTTCAGAAGTATTGGTACCTCTGCCAACCCCTTCGGGGACAAACGGCGTGAACGTTTATGTTATGTTTATGTTTATGTTTTTATAGCAAAACAGCAGAATAACACTACCCCATTCCTACCGGTGGGTGGTCATAATAATAGGAGTGTATAGGTTACCCTTAGTGATTTCACGTGGGCTTTCTAGTGATTTTTGGTCGATATGGTTAGAGAGCCCGGCACCAACAATTATTTATTAATACCATCTTTTCACCACTCAACTTCCAAAAGTGACTCAGGAATTTCTCATTCCAAAGCCTTTAAGGCATTTACAGTAGTACAGACCTAAGCAGAGGTTCCCAAACTAGGCTAGGTCTGTATTATGGGAAACCAGTTTATATGTATGCATGTCAGTTTCATCACCAACACCCCTATGATATTTCGTGTGATGATATATAGCCTACGTTACTTTTGAATAATTCCAACGATTAATTTAAAAAAAATATTTTTTATATCGGTTGAGCTTTTGGGGAATTAGGAACCTATACATACAAACAAATATCTCTAGTTTTGGAAATTTGATATTATAGACAAGAGATTTTGAGATGATTGGCTGATTAGTGTACAGTCGGATATATATACATACATACATACATATACTCATGGCTATAAATCCCTAGAAGGGGTAGCCAGAGCTAAGGAATCGGATATTCCTAAGCCACTTTTGGAAAGTTGAGTGGGGAAAAGATGGTGAGATAAAGGTTGTTGGTGATGGGTTTCCGAATACATCGCCCAAAAATCTCTTAAAAGCCCCAATACAGTTAGTCGCCTCTTACGTACACCCATCGGAAGAAATGGGGAAGTGCTATTCTAAGCCGACACTACACAGCAAATATACACTACACAGTATATATACACTATATATATACTACAGTGTATATATACTTTGTATATATATGTATATATTAATAGGCTTAAGGTAAAATAAAAGTCAGGATCATGTGCGGCCACACTACGAAAACCGAAAACATTATAGGTTGCCTATGTACTAAACGTATGCATTGTATATTATGCTAGGTAACGACTATATAAAGTCTAAGCGAAAACAGTTAAGCTTTTCGTTTTATAGTTATTCACGTTGCCGTTAGCCCTCTAAAAAAGTTATTCCTAATTAAATTATCACAGTTTTCATGCCAGTAAATATTGGCCCTAAGAAACACAGGCGTATATTCAAAGGTATAACAATACTCGTGCAAATCCGAAATGGTCCACTAGTAAATTAATAAAGAAACAAGTATCAAGAACATATTATTTATTATATATTTGTAACTAAAGTATAATCACTAAGACGAGCAAAGAACTTTTAATACAAGTTTTGGTATGATAAATATACGCTTTATTATTTGTTAGCTTCTCCTACATGATTTGAAATATAAATGTGTATATTCTTGGGTAATTTTCAGTTGGTTGATATCTTCCGCAAGGAATTCTTATAAAATAGAGACACCATATGAATGTTCCAGTTTGAAAACTTTAATTAAGCTTCATCGTCACGAATAATTGGTACCAAAATCACTGATAGCATATTCATCGTTAAGTTCGTATCGTACGAATAGTTCCGCAAACAAATAATGTTTGATATTAACCAGTCCGTTAAATTAATTATTATTCGGTATAAGAAATTTATTCATTAGTTTTCAAAATATGTAATAATGAAAATGAAAATAGACTAATTATAATTTTTTTGTTTGTTTATTGTTTTTTTTTATTTTTTTGTTATTGGCGGTATCTGCCGAATATTTTTTCAGCAATTTCGCCACAAACAGCGTGATTTAGTCTCGCATGTGAATTTTAATTGTCAGGATTTTTATCATTAAAGCGAAAAAAAAATTATGTATAAAGAATGAAATTATTAAACAATTAGATCTTGAAGGTATTTAATCAATGGTTAAGTAAAGACTATGTTAAGAGTTATTTATATTTTGGGAAGAACATAAAATTAAAGAAAAAATAATAATGAAATCCCATTATCGCGAATCCCAACTAATTATGTCATGCTAATTGTTATTTTCCAAAAATTATCTTTCTTCTATTTTTTTCTTTTTAGCTTTGGGTATATTTACAAGCAGCCTTTTTGGCTCAATTGAAATATAATTTATTTAATAACCTGACAATTCATACTTGGTAAACATTGGAAACATATTTTAAATCATTTACAATTAAATTTTGAAGAAATAATTGAGATCTAGTTACAAAATCGGGGATGATTCTAGATTAAGAGCATAGGGTACATAATAAATAAAGTGGTAGGTATTTGCAATATCAATATTAGAATAAAAATGGCAATACTGGATTTAAAATCATTCAATTCAATGACCGAATGAGCAAGAAACTGGGCTAAAACGTCAAATTTGGATCACCATACCAGAGACATACACCTAAGATACATCTTAAAAAGATTGTGAATACCCATTAAAAAGTTCTATTAAGTTTGCATTGTGACGTTTAGTGACATGTGACAGAATTTTGACGGTTTTATGTCAAATTATGACAGTTGGAAAAAGTTTTTTTTCTTAAAGCGAGTTCCTGTTGGCCAAGAATTTGCGTAATGAGTTTGTAAGAAAAAGTTTGACTTTACTTTGAACAGACCGCAAAAATCTTATCTTATAATCACGAATTATTATAAACAAACATAAGGCAAACTTAAAAAAGTCTAATATTTCAGAAAAAAAGGTCTTGAAACAAAACACAAAAAACTCTTAAACGTGCCACATTTTATCTAACAAATATTTATTTCATCATTAATTAAAGATAAATAATTCAATAAAAATAATAATTTCAAGATTTTCTCTATCAAAATAAAAAAATAAATAAAAGAAAATGATACAAACCTACTTGCGTAAACTCACGAGATTAGTTCCTATCGGAGTAGGCAGAAACTATTAATTTTGTCCAATTTGTACGACCCTGGCTAACTTATCTAGCTTCTTCTTGTTTAATGAATCTTTTATACATGCTTTTTTATTCTTTACACTTCGGACGTCTGACAGGTTGTGTGAAAAATTTAAATGTATTTATTTTGTTTATTTGACCAATTTGTCACTGGCGCAATTATAACAATTCACTACTAACTTATCTGTAGAATATAAAACAGAGCAAAAGAGAGGTGTCATTTTCAAAACGCAGGGTACCTATAGAGACTTAGAGGAAAAGAATAAACATGGTTTTTACTAACATTGAAAACAGCCTTTAAATTCGCGCTTGTACATCAATAAAACATTTGGGATAGGTTTGTTTCAATGAAAACTAGTATTGTTCCATATACTAATACTAAGGCAATAATATTTTTAAGACGGTTTGGGCATGATAACGATGAATAGGTAAATTGGATGTGTAAAAACCCAATGTGGAAGGCACTGGAAAGTGGTGTTAGTAGAGGACGACTACGGAGGACACAATCGGACCAAATAGAGAGTTTTCTCAAAAAGGCAGGCGGCTTCTGTAATAATGTCATGCCTAGAAGACATTCCATTAAAATAAATGATAGTTACGGAGTAGGTACATACATACATAAATACATATACTCACGCCATTAGTTCCCATTGGGGTAGGCAGAGACTATCGATCGCCATGGAGTAGGTACCCGCATAAATTTAACCATTTACGTACCCATACAATTTTAAATTTTTATAACGATGAAATCAAAACTCAGCTCTTTTTTTTGAGACTTCACTTCATCGGCTTGAGTTTAAATTCTCGTTGGGCCTTGAACAATGTCTTTTTTATTTATTGAGGACGTTAACCGTGAGGGAAAATATCGTGAGGAAACAATTATAGCTGAGTTATACTTAGTCCTGTCATATGACAATGTATTTGTAGGTACATTGTTACAGGTTTTTAATTTTGCTATACATATACTCACGGCCATATATCCCTAAAAAGGGGTAGCCACAGCTTTAGAGCTAAAAACTCCTCAGCCACATTTGGGAGTTGATATGGGAGATGATGGTAGAAATAAAGTATCGTTGGCGATGGGTCTTCAACCGCATCGCCTAAAAGTCACTTTAAAAAGCCCCATACCCTTAGTCGCCTCTTACGACACCCATGTAAAGAATTAACCTATAATAAAATATTTCGGTCGAATCTTCTAGCAGAAAGTACTCAAAAACTGTACATAAAATTTAAATGATATTTCTTTAGTCTTGGGCGATGGTACAGAAATAGGTACAGTTATTGCGGTAGATTTTTAAGATCACTGAAATGACAACACTTATTTGACTTATTAAAGAATGAATAAATGACTGATTTGGAATGTCAAAATTGACAAAACCATGCTCCGGCAGCTAAGATAATAGAACCGATTACGTTGTAACGACTAAAAATAGAGATACAGTATTGTACTTATTTGACCTACAGACTGTATCAAAACGGTGATGTTTCTTAAAATTGTAGAATTGGGCCCCTGTTGTCTTGTCATGTCTCCTACAAAAGTAACCCTTGAATTATTTACTTTGTAATTAAGCCGTTGAGATTCCCACGCTAACGAACAGGTTTTATCTCTCATTTTGAAACTAAAACTGTGTAGTTAAGTACGCTGTCAATAATGCTTACTGAAACTGCACTTTGAAAGTAATTATATAATTTAGTTTTAAATTTACGGAATATCAGCTTTTCATTTAAAAAGCGAAAGACAAAAAGATGTAGCTACGATTTGAGCTGCAAATAGATTTGTAAAGAAATACACAATTTCAGAAACGAATTAATTTCAAATACCAAACTATTGAGTTCACTCACTCGGATTATTATATACACAATTTCAGAAACGAATTAATTTCAAATACCAAACTATTGAGTTCACTCACTCGGATTATTATATACACAATTTCAGAAACGAATTAATTTCAAATACAAAACTATTGAGTTCACTCACTCGGATTATTATATCACTACAATGAGAAACCTAATCTCGCTTATTTATTGTGTATGTCTAGACTAAGCTCGTTCGATATGTTTTGTATAAACGTTCTGTCTCAATTTAAATGATATTTAAACTGGTTTCTAGAAGCTATTGAATGTAAGCAAGTTTTTCTTAATTTTATTGAGGAGTTTCACTTCAGTCAGACCTTCACAGTTGTTAATTTATGCGTCACATGTAGTGTATTGTGGTTCCAAGTAAAGAAATGCTTACCAAAATTGAAGAGGGTGTTTGGTCGCTTCTATACGAAGGTTTCGTTGGTTAATTTCTTGTTAACATACATTACATACATAACATACACATACGTTTTCAACATTTGCATTCTATCTGAAAAGATAGACAAGTGGCCTTCCGAATAAGTAAAAAATTCGGAGGTAGGAAACGCAAACACTACCAAAACGTGTAAAAGAAATAAAGGATAGAAGAATTTCGCGCTGGCAGCCACTGACACGGTAGCTCAGTTGGCAAGAGCGACGGGGGCGTATACCCGAGGTCGCGGGTTCGAATCCCGCCTGTGTCGAAATTTTTCTTTCCTTTATTTATTCTTTATTTATTAAAATAAAGGTTGTTGGTGAAGGGTCTCCAACCGCATCGCCCAAAAATCCCTTAAAAGCACCAATACCGTTAATCGCCTCTTACGTACATCCACCGGCAGAAATGGGGTAGTGTTATTCTAAGCCGACACAACACAGCTATTTATATATATTTTATTGTTAAATTTGTCATTTATTAAATCCGCTCCGGTTTGAGTATATATACTAATTGAGTATGAAATGCTTTAAAGTAAGATAAAAAGTATAATTTGTTAACAAACAGTACCCTACTTTGACTTATTTATACCAGCGTCGTTTCCGGAATTTCAACTTTAAATAAGCTAATTTATTATCCACGTCCCCAACATTCGGTGTTACAAGTTTTAATTAGTTTTTCAATTGAATACTTTTAGGAACATAAAACAGATCAGTATAATTTTACGTAGTAACTTACATACTCACGGTTAAAAATTTAAAACAGGGGTAGCAAAAGCTTCAGAATTCGAAATTCTTCAGCCACTTTTGAAGTTTTGTGGGGAAAAAATATGTCGTCACCCGAAAATCTCTTAAAAAGCCCCAAAACTCTAAGTCGCCTTTTAAGAAGTGGACATAAATGTAATAAGTCACCAAAATCTTTAATCTTCATATGTTCAATGATTTAGTCAAACTCTGCCTTATAAAAAAATAAAAGTGATCTATTTTGATCCCTTTGATAAGATACACTTGCTAATAATCAACAATAGACCTCCTCTGCTGAACAAAGGCCTCTTCGAAGATCCCTATGTCGGGTTCTCAATCATGGGCTTAAAAGTACCATACATATACTCACGACATTGTTCCTATTGGGGTGCCTACTTTGTATGATTGTTTCAAACCTCTCTAGTATCATTTAAATACATAAAATATTTCCATACATCCTCTTTTATTCGTGAATATTGTATAAATTAAAGTGTTTCCTTACTCTTGTCATAAATAACTTATCAGTCGCTGAAAGTTGTAGTGTGGCTTCTATTATTAGAAACTCATCATTTATTTATACTGATATTGTTGCGCCATATAGATCTACGAAGACCACACAGGATGTCGAGAAAGTTTAAATTATATATCAAGTTCTTTCAACCATTAGTAGTTTGGAAAAGATGAAACATACATGATTACATATTCTCATGGCCATAAATCCCAAAAACGGGTAGCCAGAGCTTTAGTGCTAAAAAATCTTCAGTCACATTTGGAAATTGATAGAGTAAAAGATAAAATTGAATCGAATAACATTAATTACTTACGCAGATGTAGCACCTGGTCAATAATCGCATATATAACTTTACATTTCAATTAACCATAGAGAAAACGTTTGTATTTCGAACACTGCTCAAAAATATAGCCCAAAAAATACAGATAGAAAATCTTACATAACAGGCGAGTAATGGATGGCCGTTTCTGTTTGTAACACAAACAAGGCGATGCAATGCAAATGCCCTGATATTTACATTCCGCCGAGTACATCAATAAATTACTAGAGTTTGTTTGTGGACAAATTTAAGAGTGGGCGGTCTATTTATGTACATGCACGTAATGCTAATGATCAAATGCAACGCTCTTCATTTAGCTCGCGCCTTCGTTGGTTGAGAATTTACAGATGTCTCTCTATTCCTGATTGCATGGTTCCTAGTCTACACATTCACGGATCGTTTCCGTTTGTGTTGGCAAAGACTTCTCGTTGCATTGCCGGAATTTTCTGAATGATTTCGGCTTGAGTGTTTTTCCTTATACTCTAAAACAAACCCTTATTTAGTAATCTTGCTAAAACGTTTCACAATATAAAAGTAAGTAGTCATGGCTACTAAATCTAATCTAATATCCCTGGGCATGGGCTATCAAAAAACTACATCGTGGAGCATCTACTATAAATTACCTGAAAGAAAACCGCAATATGAATATCTGCAGATAGGTTGTGGCAATCGTTTTAATGCCACAGTCTTAATAAGTACAGGAAACTACGAGTATCATACTTAAACGAGCACTGTAAATGAAATCATAAGCTCATGCAGAACTTTCTATGATGCGAAGTCGTATCAGTGCTTTATGTTCAAGCTTGTTATAAGATAATCCCTATTTTGGCGCTTCATATGCAGCTGCTTTCATAAGATACTCAACTCAAACTCAAACGTTCACAACGTATATCCCCAAAAGGGTTTGCAAAGGTATTAATACAGGTGACATTTTCACCTTATGTTCAGAGTAACCACGTTTGCTTAAAAAGTGTTCTCACGTTTTAGGGGCAGGGCTATCGCTGTTTTGTACGTATAAACTGTCCCCTGACAAAGTACAACGTAGCCATATGGGTTTTCTCACGTTGTTTTCCCTCACCGTTAACAAGCACGATAAATTAACCTGACTTTAGAAAAGACGAATTGGTGATGGGATTTGAATCCTCATCGTCTGCGGTCACGATAAGCGATGGTCCACCCACAGAGCTATCACGGTTGTTTTTTTAAGATACTTTTCCTATTAACTTTCTTCATAGTCAGAACTTATATGCGTTCAGATATCGTAGATTTAATTTATTCTATAAAATCCATTTCATTAGGACAAGTGTAGGTGTAGAAGGTCATTGTAATGCATTAACTATTCTTCTTGACGTGTAAATTGCTGTGTAAAATAATGTGCACGTAAAACGCGAGGTTTTACATAATAATCGTTGTAATAACAAGTCGTGCAAAAACAGCAATGATTTATATATGTGGCACTTTTGGAATTTCTCTGGGGTACTAAAGCACTATTCATAGCCATAGCGTGGCGGCGGGAACCTTATTCTCGTATTTAACATTATTTAATGATATAAATTTAATCAGCAAAATATTTTATATTGAGATTTGCTTTTCTATGCGTTAGATAACTCTACTTTGTGTATTCTCAGGATTATAGGAATAATAACTTATAACGCATCCGTCTATCCATGGATTTAATGTAAATTATGTGTTTAATATTCGAATATACATTAAAGTAAATCCAATAGCAGACCAAATAAAAAAAGGCTTGAATAGCATGAACGTATATATTCCTGTAGGTGTCGTACTAAAAGGCTACTTAGGGGTTTTGCGCGTTCCTATATATCCGTTTCCCCACTCTACTTCCGAAAGTAGCTGAGCTATTCCGGTCCCTGAAGCTCTCCCTTTGGGATTTTTTGTCGGGAGTATGTGTGTGAGTAACTTTGTAAGTGAATATCTTTCGAATATATTATATGAAGATAATAATATCTGAGTACTTTGATGTGACACTGACAATGCTAAAGTTTTTTTTAACATTTTGTGTTAATTAAATAAAGTGTTCCATTAAATAAATAAAAGAATTAAAAAGTGTAAAGCAGTTTAATTGTAGGTATACATCTACCTTCTTTCAATTGTATAGTCTCAATAGTTTGAGAAATAAGTCGAATGTCGAATGTATAAGGTTTCCTCTGCCATTCAGCTACGAAATCGTGAAATCAATAGAATATCGATTTGACAGAATAAGCATCCTTTATTCCTGACATGAAAGTATGCTGTAAATTACGCCGCTACATTATTGAAAGTTGAAAGGTTAAATGTGGTGGTTCACTTTAATATTAAATTGAAAAGGTGTCTATTTTGTATTTCATTCTACGGCAAAAGTACTTTCATTGAAAAAAAGTATACTCATCTATCGAGCAATGTTGGTTCCATAATTGATAAAGTTCGATGTTTTTCTTGGTGATAGTATCAGAGTCTTATCCATACCACAAAATAGTAATAACGGTTATCATGATATGTTTCAATGAATGTATGAAAAACGTTACATCGATTTTACAAGTAACATATCGTAGTATATAGTAGTAGAGGAAATTAGAAGTGCAAGTTGGGAAAGAGATTCATTATGACATGTACATTTCATACATTTTATATTATTTTGAATACTAAAATTTTGCTAGAGAGGTTTGTAAGGATTGTACGAAGTGGCGATCGATAGTCTCTGCCTATCCCAATGGGAACTAATGGAATGAGTATATGTATGTATGTATGTACAAAAACTTTATCCTAGAAATTTTTACTTAAAAATTATATATTATCGTTATAAAGAGACTTATTCATAGTTTTTAAATGCTCCTAAGATACCCCCTCCCTTATATTGCCTATTCCTATCATCTATTTCCAATCATTATCATATATTTTTATTGACATGGTACCCATAATACGCCGAAGTTAAGGAATTTTTGCAATACAAACAAAATAACATTGTGAATCAGCACTTCGGAAACTTCCACAATGTTGACGAAAACACTCGAGAACGTAAGCAATGTTCGCCCTCATTTCCTCACGTATTTGCTGAGGTCTAATGAAACACGCGCCAATACTCTGGTTAAATCCCCGTTTTATTTGTGCGAAACCAAATTGCCTCCCGCCTCGGAACTCTAAGCCGAACCAACTTGGACAACTTTGAATAAATTGCAATTCAGAATCACTCCAGCGACGTTTTGGCGACTAGTTATTTGAATCCTGGAAGAATAACTTCATTTCTACCCGCAAAATGAATATTTCCGTTTCAATTATGTTGATTCAAGGCTTTTTCTCGTTCGGTTTGACCGTCGTTATTGCCAATTTAACAATTCTTTCTTTGACGTTTTCATGGATTTTTGTATTATTTTGAACTAAAAGTGTATTCGTTGTTCTTGCTTAGTTACCGTTGAAATTTTATTTATAACTGATCGTTTTGGAGACCTTTCTTAGACTTATAATTGCAATGATTTTATTTATTTATATGCTTGTATCTTATTTTAAAGTCGACTTATCGGCTACAATACATTAGAATGGATAGCATCTACTTATAATTATTAAATATTTGAAGAAAAAACTTCTCTTTTCAATGTACTTTTTTATATTACTATAAATTACATTGCTTTGCAGAGAAGGTGTCTTTTCTATCCTATCCAATATTGCGCTTCACAGTTGCTACGAACATTAATTTTAAGGATATTTTCTGTAATTTACTTTAACACCCTTTTATTGTTCTTAATATTTTCTGACAGTGCAGAAATTATTTTATTTTAGTTTCTTCGGTCATTATAATATATAGAAAATATTTATAACGTATTTGTTTTTAATAATTGTTATACTTGGAAAAACAAATCATACATAAAATTATAGTTGTATTTAGTACTAAAATCTAAATAATAACGCAAAAGATTGAGCAATGTCCCACGTAAAACAAATCTAGACCTACAAGTTACAAAGTCGCTTTGCTTTATTCGCGCCTAATGAAAAAATAAGGCGGCCATTACTCAATATAGTCTTCCTAAGCAAATGAAAATAAAGTGTGAAAAGGATGTCTGAAAATATAAATGAAAAAGAGAGTACTTTTTTTTAGATTAATTGTATCTTATGTACTCTAACGTATTTGACATTATAATATGTACTTAAAAACAACAGCAACAGTAAAATATCCGAAAGTAAATGAAAATATCTTCCTATATCCGAATTTTCCTCTCTATAAGCTAGCTAGCTCAGTGAGCAGAACCTCTGTCTCAGTTCTTTATATTGTTAGCAATTCATTGTCAGTACTTTTATGTGGATAACATTAATAAGCCCACTAAATCTGAAGATAGTGGAGTTAGAAACTTTGATCGCCACTTGGTTTAAGCATTCTAGCCAACACACTTACATTTATATAGAAGGACATTAAGGGAAGACAATTAGGACTAACAAATAAATAGGCTTCGTTTTATCCGACTGTCAGTGTTCCCGTGTGATTCGTTGAAATCTATAAAGATAACATAAAATCCTTATATTCAACGTAATACAAAACGTTTAAACACAAACAGATTTACCTACAGCGAAGGAAAATTATTTACGGCTGGAACACGGCCCAATGAGTTGGTTTGCAATAAATAGAATTATGATGGCGGCGGCACGGAGACGACACGTGCGCTAATGTTAATGAGAACTTTCATCAATCTCATTAGCTTCACTTTGCACATTACATACTAAACAACAGAACACATATGTACTTAATATACAAACAAAGCTGTTCGTTGGCTTTTACACTCAATGTGAGTGCCTAAGGTAGTTCATTTCACATCATGACATGATTTAGCGTAAACTGTACGTGCGTTTTTGTCGGGAAGAATACAGTAGGCCCATGTCATATGGGGTAAATCTGTAAGTTTATTTCACGATTGGTCCTCAATTGTGCTCTAACTGATGATTAAAAATTGTTAGCTATTTTATCTCAGAAGGCGACTAAGAAACTATTGCTTCGCTAATCGCAATTTTTATTGATGATCAAAACCGTCTTACCTTTACTCACGGCTATAAATACAAAAAGGGGTGGCCAGGGCATCAGATTTAAAAAATACCCAGCGCTTATGATGTTTTCTATGATTTACTAAATAAATCTTGAACGATGGAACCCAACACAAAGACACGAGTAATTAACATAGTTTCAGTACAATAGTCATTTTGTCAGTATGCATAATTCAAAATATTGAAATACCGCCAAGTAATGAATATGTGTCACTACCTTGGTTATATGTTTACAGTATTTGAAGTGGTTCCGCTAGAATAGCTCGCGTTTACGCATAACCGCCATCGGTTCCGCAGACTTAATATTGTTTACTTGTTTCAATATACTCTAGGAGCTCATGTGCATTACTACTATTGCAATCGGTTTCTGTGCTCAGACTTTTATCATCTTACGATTCTCCGAATTGCTATTATAACTACCTATTCAATTTATGGTAAATAATAAAGTCATTTACTACAGAACACATTATCCTATTTTTTCACGATGGAAACTATTTCTAGTAATATAAATGTAAATTAAACATTACACAAAAGAATATATTATACTGTATTCTTTGCAATCAATCTTCTTAAACCCTTGTTAGAACCAAACCTTCACGAAGTAGTCGACTCACACGTTTCCGGTTTTTTACATATCTCCACCCTGAAGCAACCGTGATAGCTCAATGGGTAGAACACCGGTTATCGTGCAAACGACTAGTTTTAAAATCCCGGGTCGGGCCTACACCAATTTGTCTTTTCTAAAGACATATGTGTGGTTAATTTATCATGGTTGTTGACGGTGAGGGAAAACATCGTGTAGAAACCAACATAGCTGAGTTGTACTTAGTCATGTGACAGTGTATTCGTACAAAACGGCGACAGGCCTGCCCCCCTATCACGTGAGTACACTGTCCATGCAAAACGTGGGTACTCTGAACACCAAGTGACAAAGTCACGGTTTTTTGCAACCGTGATTTGTCACATAATTGACGCTGTAAAAATCTATTTTTATTTACTTTTCGTAACTCAAGACACAAGTACACAATCGACAGGTGCTAGAGGTCGCTACAATACTTCCCACCTAGACGACCAACTGAAGTTAGGAGGGACCTATCTCTTTCCAATACGTCAAGTACAGCCACAACAGTTACACCGAATTGCGTGTCTGTAGATGTTCTGCTGAATGAGTAGATGTGGTAGATTGAGATATAAAACTGATTAGAGAAATGCGTTAGGAAATATGAGTGATTCAAGATGATGCATGATTAAAGTAAAGGCACCGCACTGTGCCCTCACTTATTTATAATTGCGTTTAGAATTTGATTGTTAATAATATATTTATATTATTTGTAGCTGTTGTATTTGTATATAGCTGTTTAGTGTCGGCTTAGAATAGCAATACCCCATTTCTCACGGTGGGTCTACGTAAGGGCCGGCGCTGACTGCCGGCATGGCATGGCAAAGGATTTCGGTAAGATATAGCCATTTTTAATCTTATTACCATGATTATAGAATTCATTTTACACAACGATGCCGACGTTCTGTCCTACCGCGGCCTCCCTCGGCATCGTTGTGTCAAAATAAAGTAAAATGAATTCTATACTCATGGTAATAAGATTAAAAATGGCTACATCTTACCGAAATCCTTTGCCATGCCATGCCGGCAGTCAGCGCCGGCCCTGAGAGGCGACTAATGGTATTGGGGCTTTTAAGGGATTATTGGGCGATGCGGTTGGAGACCCATCACCAACAACCTTTATTTCACCATTTTTTCCTTTCTTTCCAAAAGTGGCTGAGGAAATTCTAATTCCTTCGCTCTGGCTACCCCTTCTAGGGATTTTAGCCGTGAGTATGTGTATGTATTTATGTTATATAATTTGTTCAAAGACATCCACAAGTGTGCGAGTGAGACCGCTAATGTGCACGCAAGAGCTGTCACTATTTTCACAGACTAGAGGTCGCTACAAACAGTAACCAGAACACCCGCTTAATACGCTTTTTTGTTTCAGTTCCGTGGTAGAAGCAACCGATGTTCAGCTGAACATGCGAGTGGGTATCCACACGGGCAGGGTGCTGTGCGGTGTGCTCGGGTTGAGGAAGTGGCAGTACGATGTCTGGTCCAACGACGTCACGCTGGCTAACAATATGGAGGCGGGGGGAGAGCCAGGGTAAGTAGCATTTTATGGTAGATTTTTAGCTGGTAGAAATTAAAGTTGTGAGGTTAGAGTCAAGGTGGATAAAATGTCAGTAGAGTGACCAAAAAGAAGTTGTGATATGATTAAAACAAATTTCATATACTCAGGGCTATAAAAAAGGTAACTTCAAACTTCGGCGATAGGCCTGCCCCCTATCACGTGAGAACACTGTCTAAGCAAAACGTGGGTACCTTCTCTGGAAACTAGATGGCGCTTGCCATGTGAGTTCAGAAGTATTGGTACCTCTGCCAACCCCTTCGGGGATAAACGGCGTGAACGTTTATGTTTATGTTATGTTATGTTCAAAATAGAAAATTACCTGTGTTCCTTTTGGAAACTGAATGGATGAAAGGTTGAAAGTATGGTTGGAGATGGCTCTCCAGCTTGTCACCAATCAATTATCTAAAAGGCCAAAGCCCTTTGTCGCCTCGTACTGCACCCACGGATAGTGCTATTATAAACTAAACAGAATATAATTAAATACATACACAAGTAAATGCGTTGTTTATAAAAAAAACTGATGTATTCATTTACCCTATTTCAGCCGAGTACACATAACCCAAGCGACTCTGGACTGTCTCGGCGGGGCTTACGAAGTGGAGCCGGGTCACGGAGCTAGTCGAAACGCATACTTGCGCGATCACTCCGTACAAACATTCTTCATCGTCCCTCCTCAAAGAAGAAGAAAGGTAATGCATCTAGGTATATCGAGGTACTAATTCTCCTGTGTACCCACTTTTAGCCAGTCATGGGACTAAATAAAACTCAGCCATGTGGGTTTCCTCGCGATGTTTCCATCATCTTTAACAAACTACTCGCAGATTATATACCACACATATCAATTAAGAAAAGTCATACTTGTGTAAACCGACTCTGTGTTTGAACTCACGTCTCCTGCATAATAATAAGTGTTGGTGGTCCCCATGAGCTATGAAGGTTTTACTTTCTACAACTAATTGGTATGTTAAGTCCTCACTGTACGGACTATTTTACTGCAAATTAATCTATAAATATGTAAGGTCGTTGTGACTACAAAAACTATATTGTAGTATAGGAACTTAATGGACGATCTATATTGAATCATACAGAATCAAGCGTGTGAATAGTATCCAAGAATTATTAATACAAACCTTAATTTGTCCTCCAAGCCGTTGTCGTTGCGGTTGCAGACCCATCACCAACGATACTTTATTTCTACCATCTTGTCCCCTATCAATTTCCAAATGTGGCTTAGGAGTTTCTAGCTCGGAACCTCTCGTAATAAGCACGAATTTCATCTACAAGTAACAATTCACTTAATATTTAATTTCTGATACTTCCTTCGCTATCTTATTTCAATTAGATCGTTCATTGCACATAGTACTCATCTCTAATCGACTGTTGTAGAATCGATTGCGTTCTCCCAAAGCTATGTCAATTACTAAATGAACATCCTAACTGCGATACGTTGCATTCAATGAAAGGCTATTTCTGCTTTAATGGTTACGTATTTACATAATATGTGTTTCAGTTAAAATTTATCAAAGGTGTACGTTTTATAGACAATTGTAAAATTAAGATAATACAGATAATGGTGCGAAACATTTTCTGTGTGTGTCGTACTTGGTCGATTTATATATTAAAAGAACTTGTTTATATATGACGAAATGAGAAAAATATTATCACATTCTAAGGCACTAAAAGCGACTAAGGTCCCTAGGGTTTAAAAAGCCCATGCTCATGTCTTTGAATTCCTTTTGATATGCACAAATGCAAAAAGAAATGAAAGATAAAAACTTGACTATGATGACATTTAAAAAGATTCATCTCTTGAATTCTTTTAAGACAGCACCTAGGCTAAAAAATGACTAAAAATATTGCTATCGATTTCCCAGATGTGTCTGTCCGGAGGCGTAGGTCTGGGCTCGGCGACGCGACGCAAACTCTCCTTCAAGAACGTTTCCAACGTCGTCGTCCAGCTGCTTCACTCCATCAAGTTCAACGTTGACGTCCCATTCTCAAACATGGCTGCCTCGCCACAAGAACTCAAAGCCAATGCTGCCAGAAAGGTATTTTCATCAAATTTTCTTCATGTGTTTAGCTTTGGGAACTGCTTTTAATAATCATCTTACTAATCCTATTTTAAGGCGTAATTATTGTAATAACGTTACTTTACTGAAGACATCGGTTTATGGCTTTCGAAACAAACTTTTTCGTTTCTTTTACTACGTGGAAAATCCACCTTAAAATTTTCGAGTTAACTATTTCTTTTATCACAACTAAAATTCGAATATCGCACCTTATTATATTCTTCGTGGTTTTACTTTTAACTGAACGCTGTGTTTTAATGGATTTATTTGTGTTCGCCTTTTCAAGGTAAGTTTGACTTTCTCTATTTCTTTTCTCTATGCAAATATTAAATATTGATGAAATCTTTTCCAATGAATAAAATATTAACCTATTTTATTTTAGCCTTCTGTGATGTGAACTTTCCTATACTTAATATGTGTTTGGTTGTTTGTTAAATTAACCCATTTTCTTAAGTAAAGTTCAAGTGTAGCCAAGTTTATGTTTTGTGAATAAAATTACCGTTTAAGCGGAAGTTGATGTTAACCGGTCTGGAATAGCTGAGTGTGTGTTTTAGCTCAGAAATGAGTTTGTTCTAATTGTGGATGACTATAACAACAGAGTATTTTTGCTAGCAAGAGGGTCCTGCACACTTTACAGTAGTGTAAACTCAATTGTATGTTAGTTAATTAGTTTTAAGCAATATTTGATTTATTCTAAGTAACTAAGAAAACAATTTTAATTTTATATACTATTTCAATAGTCAACTAAATCTTCATATATTAAACTTTTAAATAAAGTGAAAGTATTTTAATGAATATTGTCCTTAAATTATAGTTAATTATTTTCTGTACGAAAGATTACTACGTAAATGCATGTCACGTTTAAGCAGCTAAGTGAAATCACCGTATTCCGATTTTAAAACATTTGAATTTCCATCCCTTGTAGATAGAAGTTTGTAAATAAATATTTAGAGTTAATATTTTGAATCCCAATTGCATTTTTCCTTACTTAAACTTAATACGTCGCAATTTTTTCGTTTTCGTACCAGTTAATTTCAAATAAAATTAGAATTATTATGTGATTCCGTTTTTAAAGCATGTAAATTTTCGTACGGGTCTTATGTTTGTTAATAAATATCCAGAGTTAGTATTATGACTCGTGATTAAATGTTTCCCTACTTAAATTTAAGATGACGCAGATTTTTCGTTTTTATACCAGTTCAAATCAAATTAATATAAAAATCATTTAAAAACCCAGTTGCTCACACTGTAAAATTGACTGCTAAAAAATCGAAAACTCTAGATAAACATTAAATAATATTTTCTACGTAACCGAGGAGACATAATGTCCGTTTCATTAGTCATTTCCAACAATTCAGTCTTGTTTTAAAAGAGTATATTGGAAGAATAGATGCCATCATAGGATATTCAAAACTATACTCCAGTTTTTTGTTTTTAAAAGTGTATTGCACGAATACTGTATGTTTGTAACACCAAGCATACTTTCGCGTAATGCGACCGCGTACAGACTCCCGCGTCTTTTTAAATTGAAGAAGTTTTCTCAGCTACGTAGCAAATAGTATGTATGCCAGTTTTGCACGAATATACTTTGACGTCTCCACAAAAGTACACAACGCAGCAAAATAGTCTCTACGCCCATATAGTTAGTGTGCAGTTTGGTTTACAGGTGCTGGACCTGCGTCGCGCGCTGCACGCCGAGCCGGGGTCCGCGGACGCGCTGCGCGTGGCGGCACTGCGCAGCGACGACGTGAGCGCCCCCTCCACCGCCCCCGGCATTGCCCCCCACCACCACACCTTCGACGCGGTGCTCGCACACGCCATTCGCTCGCAGCACACGGTCCCGACACCTTTACCTCACACCGCTATCATATGTACACTATTTAAACAAATATTTTCCACTGACTCTAAAAAAAGAGGTTCCCAATTCGAGGCGATTACTCCATCAGTAGTCAATCAATATATAAAGTTGAATATGTGTAATTCTAAAGTGTTCCCATTTAACTTTAATTTGGATTGATAGCTTGGGTGTAAAAATAGTACAAAATATCTAAATGAAATTAAGACTCTATTTCGGTCAAATTAAATTACTTATTGTAATTTTAATAACAATAGTGTACATACTGTATAGTTGGTATTATATAATGATAATCCTGCAACATTATTTGATTTATCAGCTTATTTAACTTATTTTAAAACGCAAGAGCGACGATAAATTGTTAGTGTGAATCTTTAACTGAGTAACAGTATTAGGAACATAAAGGTCTCACTGTGTTTCAACTGCACATCCTATCCTTTGCGCTACTGGCAGCTTTATATATTTCTAGATGTTCCAAAACACATGCTCTTGTAGTTTTACTGCTTGCCATTATTATGCGCTATAATATTTTTACGCGTTACATGAGTGTGTGTTTATAACTCTGCTAATAGTTTTAAATGAACCTTTGTTTCAAATATATGGTTTACGTATCTATAATTTGCGCTAACCACTCCCACCGAGCACTAAACTATCCTTCACCAAAAATATTTTGTTCCTTTTCATTTAAATCTAAATTGAGTGTTGGTGAAACTATCTATTATAGCTCAGTGATTGAAACAATAATTTTGAATACTTAATATCTTAATGGCAGGTAAATTTACCTTATTCTGTGTAAATGCCTCCTAAGTTACAAAGTTTTCTTAGTCGGTAATGCCTTTCAATAGATGGCATAAAAATGAAAAAGATACAAATGTCTTAGAAATTAACACAGCCATCTGCTCGTATTTCAGATGTTCCAAATTTGGAATTTAGTTCCAGAATCAATACCCGATGAAACAGTAAGGTCCTATGTTGTGGATGTGTTCACTTTCCTCCTCCATTCATGAGGCCCTTACCATTTAGAGGTTTTTCTAATTCTTAATTACTCTCGATAAAAATGTGGCAACTTTATACTTGACTCTCACGGTTTACACACCCTATATGAAATAAATTTGATGTTTTACTGTAAAGTGACGGTTATTTTTGTTTTTTTTTTATAATTTGTTACAAATAAAGTCGGATGCACTGAACTGTGTTTCACTCTGTCCCGATTATGACCTGCACTAATATTGCATGGCATGCCAACTACTAGCCATTAACATCTGCATGCTATTACTTATCTTTATAGTTATCTTAACTCATTATTTGCACGGTCTTCAATATGACGTAATCGATGGGTACTAAGGGTATAGGAGCTTGAAATGATTTTTGGGCGATGCTGTTGGGGACCTATTGCCTGTCCTATAACCGGACCTATAACCTTTATTTTGCTATTTTTCCCCACTCATTCCTTCTTATTCTGAAGCTCAGGCTGCTCCTAGGAATTTTTTTTTCGCCTTGAGTATATGCATATATGTTGTATTGTATGTAATGAGAAAAAAAATACATATTCCTGATACCTGTTCCTGAAAAAAGTAAATTTTTAATTTATTTATTTCAAAACTTGATTAATAAATCTTCAATATCTTTTTTTAATCTCATTCTTATGTTTCTATTATTATAACAATGTAATGCTGCTTCGGAGATTGGATTACTTTTAAGGTCAGTTAGAAAGAAGAAATAAGCATGGTCTAGAAATGTTGTGGCCCCCGTGTGGACCCATGCAATTAGTAAACCCAGAACACGCCCCAAACCTTAGGTGTCCATAACCAGTGATTTCTGAGAAATAAAATGAATGTTTTTTTTGTACAGAATAAAGTGACCGAGAAATGCAAACGGCCTTTGAAAAAGCGTCATTCGTCTGTTTACCACCAGCCGACGAACAGGGTGAACAAATATCTGGCGCAGGCGATCGACGCTCGCTCCGTACACAGAGAGAAAGCGACGCATGTACATCTGCTTACTTTGTGCTTTAAAGATCCGGTTAAAGAAGCTAAGGTAAGTCTTATTGTACTTGACGACACCAACACTATTAGTGAGTTTATGTAAGTAAGTACAAAGACTTGTGGCAGGTGGTGCGAATGGGATAGCTTACATCACGTTCACTCTTTCGCACTTACACTGTTTATGAGTGACGCCGCAATGTCGTATGCAGAACTCGTACTGGCATTGTTGATTTATGGCATTCAAAATAAGACGAAGAATTTCTTAACTATAAAATTGAACTTTGTTTAATTAGATGTGACACACTAATCTAGAATTTCAGGCCCAACATCAAATTAGCTAGACTTTGGTCGATGCAAGAAAAAGTTGAATTTGAAACCTAGAAGTTAAAGGTTAAAGCTAATTTAGTTAAAAACAAAGCTTCTTAATCTTATAGCCCTTTAAGAGTATAGTTAGCACTGAAGCATTAACCACAAGCAAGAAAAATAATATAAGTAGAATTTCAGCTATTTCCATACCTTTATCAGTCATCACTCCACAGTTTCAAGACAAGAGAGCAACGGTCTTAAAAGTAATAAAAATAAAACTTTTTCTTTCTCAGTACCGAACTTCAACTGACGGAGGCTGGGCAGGTTCCTTAGGCGCTGCCTTATTCGCCTTAGTGGCAGCGGGTGCTTTACAAGGAGCAATTCTTCCTCGGACCACGATATTGCTGCTTCTCTTCGTGACAGCTTTCGCATGGTCTGCTGGAGTTCTGGCCCTCACTCTTGCAGCTAGATTGAGACTTCTACCCTGTGATGTGTCCAGACCATTCGCTTTGAGGAATGCTATCACGACCTTTACTATTGTCTTGGGCTATGCTTTTGGACAAGTTAATGTGGTAAGTGTTCCCGTTTTTTTTCTGAGTTTGATCTTATGGATGGAAGTAATGTGACGAAAAAATCGTATTTACGACGTGAAAACGTTAAAATTTTATGGTTTCGTCCATGATGTGTTGTAGAAGCAAGTGTATAAAAGGGTTGGTCTGGAATGTAAATAAGAAAATTATATGGTTCACTATTTAACCTGAGAGTAAAATTATTCTTTTCCTCATTATTGACCCATCTCACCGAATATTTGAAATAAAACATCAACATAACTTACCACATCGCCATTCCAGGTGACCTGCCGAGAGATAAACGTCTGCAGAAACCTGACAGACAACATGACGACAATATCGGCCGTTCGTAGCTTATCTGGCGATTGGTCTTCCATCCTCTGGAGTAGTGATGACCATCGAGCCTGTCCCATTCCTCTCTATATCACTCTGGGGTGTTTCCTCAGCATGCTGGCCGTGGCGGTCTTCTTGAGACTGCCTATCTTGATCAAAGGGGTGCTTCTAGCTGTAATTACTGCTGGATATATGACTGTGATCTTGGCGTACCATAGAGACCTGTTTCATTGCTACGATATGATGACTGAGTGAGTTTTTTAATTACTTTCGTGGTTAGTCATACGTTAGTGATGAAAACCCTAGGTACTGATACAAATTTTGTTATGCTAATTGTTTTTATTGCTGATTTGGTTTTAAATATATCGATCTAATCAAGCGCTCCTGTAAAATTTTGTAGAAATGATCAATCAGGCAATTATTTTATTTCAAAATCTTGTAAGTATTATGTAAACCAGTTCGAACGATGATAGTTCTTGACTCCCGTGATTTTTTGTATATCACTACAGTCAGGGAAATTTCAACCAAATCATTGAAAAACACTATTGCACGCATTCTGATGATCAAAGTATTCGAGATCTTATCACTCAGTGCAGTTGTGTTCCATCAAAGACCTACATCAATATATATACGTGTAGTACTATCTTTCAGTCGTACCCAGCTACGTGAATCAATGATGTATTCTTGAAGTTAAGTAGTGAATCGTCGACTTATCGTAGAAGTTAGAGACACATTATCAATGACGCATCCTTGAAGGTAGGGTCTTACAACACGTACAAATAACCCCCCCCCCCTTATCCCCAGCTACGGAATAGTGGGATCTGGCGCAGTTTCTTGCGGCTGGACGCTAGCGCTGGCGTTGGCAGTATTACTTCACGCAAGACAAGTGGAATGGACTGCCAGACTGGACTTTCTGTGGCAGGCGCAGGCAAGGGACGAGAAGAGAGACATGGATGCGTTGCAGGTAATAACATACCGTTCTGTAGGTTTAAGCATGACCTTATTTGTGCCTGGCAATCGAGGTCCGTCTCGGCGATGAATCACCACTTAATTTGGTTTTGGACAGTGTGAACGCAGAAGATAAAGTGTGTTATTTTGGAAATTTCAAAGTCTCGGTATTTCCTAATGTTATTCCTTTTTATTTCAGGCATCAAACCGAAGAATTCTTTTTAACTTGTTACCTGCCCACGTCGCTACACATTTCTTGGACAACCAATTCAGAACCAACATGGTAAATTTATCAAGAAAATTTGTAAAATATACAATTATCTTTACAAGTCTACTTCTTTACAAGTTGGGCGATTTAGTTGGACCCTTTCAATCAACATCAATCTTTATTTTGCAATCTTTTCCCCACTCAACTTTCAAAAGTGACTGAGGAATTTCTTGTTCTGAAGCTCTTGCTACCTTTTCTAGGGATTTATAGCCTTGAGTATATTTATATCAAGTATATATTATCAATCATAAAGACTTTATAGATGTGCATAATAAAATAAAAATTGTAGATTTAAAGTTCTAACATCTAATTAATTAATATTCTAGTTATTTTTGTCTTAAATGTTTTTAGAAATGTTATTGCATTCTGAATAAAATTCTGACATTACTTTAAACCATTTCAGAATCATACCTGTTTGTAAAGTATAAATGCTGAAAATGTTTACCTCATTGAATACCTCTGATCATCAGACTTGCGTTGTAAAGGGAT
Source organism: Bedellia somnulentella (assembly GCA_963576735.1). Taxonomy (NCBI): domain Eukaryota; kingdom Metazoa; phylum Arthropoda; class Insecta; order Lepidoptera; family Bedelliidae; genus Bedellia; species Bedellia somnulentella. The sequence goes on along the minus strand of OY755173.1, from coordinate 14,537,008 downwards.
TTTATTTTAAAGTAATGTCAGTTCATTTTATCAAGAATGCAAAGCTTTGCTGCTATCAATGTGGAAGCTTTCTGTCTCTGCTTATCATCAATTGGCATTTAAATACATACATGCATGTTTTACCATTTCATCTCGCACTGTCACGATCACATTCATAATTCGTCACAATTCATTATGCTTTCGTGTCGCACTCGATGTTTGCACTGCTATAGGTTTAAGTGACAGACGATTTTATCAACTTGAAAATTCCACGGGTTTTCCAAGTATTTCACATATGGGG